>JAOBAT010093482.1:0-17131 GCA_026413305.1 Hydrozoanthus tunicans | reverse complement strand
CCAGTCTCCCCTCGGAAATGGGGTAGAAAAGCACATGTTTTGCCAGTTTTCCTAGAGTTTCTCCTAAACAAGCACGGGTACCCCACAATTTTTTTTCCTCAATCAGTCAAATTTCAACATGACTCTCTGAAGAGAAAAAATAGGAAAAATCTGAGTGTTGCAAGTATGGAAATATGTAAAAACATAGACAAAAATACACTGGTTTTTTTTTTAGGTATTGAGATATAGTAACAACAAAAGCACACAAAATTAAAATGCCTCTTTACCAAAATTGTTTTTGCTGAAATTAACGAGAAAATTATTCTCCTAATCTAGGAGAGCTCTTTACGTTATCTTCCTTTATTTCCCTTACGCTCCTCGATACTGTCTTGGTTGGCCACATGAGAAATGTATAGTTTACAACAACAGAAAAATAGCCCTGGAGGGGTTATTTGTATCAACCATATCTCAAAGTTAACCCGGGCACACCCCTTTTTTATTCCATTTTTGCAGTTTACATATAATGATTGACAAATGAGGAAAGTTTGACTAAAATCTAGGTGCGGGTTCTATTTCGATGGAATGACCTTAAGTCGAAACTAAGAAATACGGAACATATATACTCTTGTACTGAACCATGCTCCTAAAAACAGATTATTATAATTTTGAGGGTCTTTCTCATATAGAGGAGGCGTACTGCATGTGAAACTCATTACCAATTGACATAAAAGCATTAGAATATATAGAAACATCATAAAAAGAAAACCGGCTGGTAGGCAAGTAAGCTGTTGTCTATCATTTGCACATATTTTTCATCTAGTTTTACAGTATTTACTTGTTTCGATACGTACCACTGGAAAAATTTTAAAAAAATCAGAAAAAAGTACGGCTTTCAGGTAAATAAGTAGTATAATTTATGAAATTATCATATTCAAGTGAGTTCATCAATCAAACTGTCTGTCTGTCTGTCAGCCTTTTTTATTCATCACAGAACATTACCCACCATTCCCAAAGATTCCGTTCCTTGATTTGAAGTGCGCAGCTTGTCGATGTCCAACCAACACGTTAAGTTATCTCTAGTGAGGTCAGTTTTAATCCGTCTTGGATCAGTCCACTCGTTCCCTTTTAGTAGCGTAACCTGGGTATTAAACTCAAATGGTAAGATCAACAAGCATGGATAAAATCAATATAGAAGCTGCGTAAAATTTTACTTTGGAATGCTGCGTGACAGAGATGTTCAAAATTCAATTTTCGCTAGCTAAAGCGCACGCAGGACTTCAAACTCGCTCTTGTTTCTTTTTCGCCTTTGTCACGTCTAATCTGGAAATCATTTCATCAATAGGATCTTAGCATCTTTGTCTGTCTAGGACCTTTAGCAACGAGGACGGCAAAATCGACGACGACGGCTCGCAAAAAACGCATTTCTTGCTCGGCAAATGGCTTGTTTGCCCTCTCTTTTGTCCTAGTGACGCTTTGTCTACAGAAAAAGATTTAAAAGCTCCCTTAATCATAAAGATAAAAGAAAAATGAGAAAATTTTGTTTATTGCTCACGCAGCAACAGCTTTTCACGTTGTAATTTTGAAGACGACAACGTACAGGTGTTCAGTACGGTGCATTCAAACGTGCAGCTATTGTGTTCACAATTGTTTTCTGCCGTCCACGTCGGCCTTTGGGCTCTCTATGCTAAAGGTCCCTATTGTCTATCATACAAGAGCAGCTTAAATTCCACTAGGTCACAGCAACTGTCACGAACCAGTTCAAGGTATTTTGGTGATTTGAAAAGTAGTGGCTAAAAAGAGGTTGAATGCTTAAGAGAGAGCCACTTAAGAAAATTACTGCCAATCCCAAGGTCGCTGTTTTAGTTCTGAACAGTTTATTACCTTACTTTTATCAGCGTTTAACGATTCGAAAAAGATCACTTAGTCAGCCTAGAGCTAAGTCCTTTTAAGAAATGAAATAACATGCTTTAAAAAGACGTCTTTTTTTCTTTGAGTTTTTTACCTGTTTCGTCTGAAAAGCGGTATGCGAGTTGATCCAACAGTAGCTCAAAAACACATCAGAGTTGGCCGTCGTTGCTTCAGATTCGGTTTGCGATTGAGAACCTTCGAGAGAGAAATTTAACTAGTTAAAAGGTAGATTGTCTTGCTGCTACGATCATACGTATTTGTTGCTGTGTAACGATAACTCGGTCAGTCATTTACTAATATTCTTTAACATTACTATGACGACTATCTGTTGACATCGACATTGCTATCAGCTAGCATTGACATTGACATCGATAAACAAGTTAATATTGACATTGACATTTACATTGGCATTGACATTGACATTGACATCGACATCTAAATCTATATTGATATCAGCTAGTATTGACGTTGACATCGACACAGACATCGACAATGACTTGGACATCAACATCGATATCTACACTGACATATACATCGACATCAACATTGACAATGACATTGACAATCAGTTAGCAATGACAATTACATCGACTTCGACAATGACGTCGACATTGACATAAACATCGACATTTACATCGACAATCACGTTGACATTGACATCAACATCGACAATGACATTGACATTGACATCAACATCGACAAAGACGTCGACATTGACATTAACTTTGTCAATGACGTTGACGTTGACCTCAACGGTGACAATGACGCCAATACTGACACTAACATTAAAATTAGTATTGACAATAACAATTACGAAGTTGAATACGACGCAAATGGCGATGAAAACAAAAACGACTGTAGTAATAAGAATGATGCCAATGTCAATATCAAGGGAGATGTAAATTTCAACGTCAGCGTCACAGTTCACTGTCAACGACATCACCACTTTGTTTTATTTTCCTTTATCCATTTTTTACCATGATTATAGTCATTTTTATCCTCATTATAAACACGGTACTTCATGAGAACTTGTTTTGATCAGAACAGCAACTTACTTGCGACGACTTGTTCTTCATCTCCATTAGCTGAAACACTTTTCTTAACCGCGCTCATCAACTCTGTCATCTTCGTGTCTTGAGAGTCTTTGTTTTTGAAATGAATGTAAAGTTCTCCAGCAACTAGCAAGCCTACGACCGTCGACTGCCAGTTGAACGAATTTCCAACAACAACAGGAATAACAGGTTTCTTGGCCGTCTTCTTTGCGTATTGAAATTCTTGTCGGCAGATCTCATCACTTGAAAGAGAAAAGGCCTTGCTTTGTCAACGCTTTGTGTTTCGCATCACTTTATTTTCGCTCATTTAAAAATGTTACTTTTCTTTTTTCATTACCTTCACCACACCATCACCATCATCATTATTATCACCAGCGTTGTCGATGTTATGTATTACTAATATTCTTACGTATACAATCTTAACCGTGACACTTACAAGAAAACACACCACCAAAACATAATCAATCTCCCTGTCTGTCTCTCCTCCTGTCTCTGTCTGTCTGTGTTTGTCATTATTGCTCTTTCTTTGTCTGCCTGTTTCTCTGTACATGTCTGTCTGTCTTTCTGTCTGTTTGTCTATTTTTCTATCCGCAAGTCAGTCTGTTTATCTATACGCAAGTCTCTGTCTGTCTTTGTCAATATTGCTCTTTCTTTGTCTGCCTGTTTGTTTGTCTATGCTTTTCTGTCTGTCTGCCTGTCTGTCTGGTTGTCTGCCTGTTTGTTTGTCTGTTTTTCTGTCTCAGTGTTTGTCTATCCGCAAGTCAATCTGTTTGTCTATCCGCAAGTCAGTCTGTCTGTCTATCCGCAAGTCTGCCTGTCTGTCTGTCTGTCTGTCTGTCTGTCTGCCTGTCTGCCTGTCTATGTGTTCTGCACGTGTTAGCAATGAGTTTTAATTAGATACCTTGCGTAATGGTCGCTTAAACAAGCAATAAATACTTTTGCACTGTTGATTTGTTCCACTGTCTTCATGAGATCACCACTAACGTCTTGGTTGACTGCAACATCCATCCCGTGAAGGCGGTGGCGTATGTCACGTGGATCGCACGTGTTTTCCATGACTTCATCATAACTGGGTGGCGGTGAATCTCCTTCTGTCCTCTCATCATAGCTGTCGTTCTGTTGATGATTGAAGAGAGATGGGTAAGTTTTGGAAGCAAAAGTAAAGTTGGTCTTCTTCGCAGCCATTTTTGTGTCGGGCTACCTCATGTACGGCGGAACCGGGGGGGTACTGCCTACCACCCCCCCCCCATCAGTGATTTGGTAATAGTTCTCTGGCTAACAATACAAAACTTTTAATAGGAATTTCAGATTTTATATATCATGACCTATAACAATTTCCATTCTATCCCCCCCCCAATGATTTTTTGCTCCCGCCGCCTGTGTTCCGGCGTTACTTTCAGAATTCTAGGATAGATGAAAAAAAAGTTAAATTCGAGCCCTGATACCTTGCAGTATGAAATATACACATCGCAGGGACTGAGAACACTGTCATTTTCTGTTCGAGTCTGAGGTCGACCTTGACCCTCAGCTGATAGAATGTCCAACACGTTTGGTGCGACGCGAAACTGGTCTCTGGTCAGATCCCTGAAGTATTTATCGTACCCCTGGTAGGTCACCCACTTGCCATCTTCTGAGCCTTTCGTATGTTCACCACTAAAGCACCTCAATCCATCTTCACCTTCTTCTACACTAGTGATTTTGCCCTGGTAAGAACAAATGGTTCAGAACTATATCTAAAGAATGATTTCGTTTTTAGGTCAACCATAGAAATTAATCAGTAATAAAACTAATATTATTAAAAATGCTACTCAAGTAAAATAAAATCTTCAAACTAGTTTTAAATATCTAAATTAAAGTTTGACCAGTAGAACTTCGGCTTACACATTTATTATCAGTTTTTATTAAATGGTAACTCTGATTTTCGGTCAATAACCAAATCAGTTCCAGCGTTCTGATTGGCTGAACTTAGGTCAATAAGCTTCCGTGCAGATTTTTTTGAGTTACGGACTTCAAAAGTCAAAACAATGTCCGGTGAATTTTATTATCCACTCGAAATTACAAGTATTGAAGATTGACCCGAGGAAAGTTCTACAAGAGACGTCAACTGAAAATAATAACCAGAAAGGTAAAGCAGTGAATGAAAACTTTCAGCGAATGGAGAAAGTCGTCAAGTTTGTCGACGGTGCGAAAATTGAAGTTCAATGAACATTGTGGATAATATTTTTACAAGAAATAAATGCTTTTTCATCAAACTAATGAGCCATTTAATAAGAATCTTAATAACCTCGTTTTGCTCGGTCTGTCCGGGAGAATATTTTGCCCTCGGTCTGTACAGTGAAAGACTTCGGGCAAAATATTCTCTCGGACAGACCTCGCTCTCGGTTATTAAGATGTTTGTAAAACAATTTGCGGAAGCAAAATGCCTATTTTAGCACCAAAGCTGCAAAAACTTTTTAAGCTTATTTGATATGCGGGTTGTCACATGATTTGAAAGGCGGGAGATCAGTTAATCTCACTTTCCCGGTCCAACTCATATGATCATGGCGAAGTTTGCATGGCTGGTGGCCCAGTGTTTAAGTAAATCTCACTAGGTCGCTGACTGAAAAAGCTAGTATAGAACAGCTTAAAGAACTTTCAAACTATGTGACGTCATAAATCGCTACTTTGAAAGCTTATTTCACGTACTTTAAATGGTCAGGTAGGCTCTTTTATCCACTTACAGCCAACAAAAGTGTTGGAAAAGCGCTTAAGAGCTACAAAAACACCAACAATGGCTTCAGCAGCACTTTAACAATATTACGTGCTATGGATCTGAGGCAGCATGTTAAACGACAGTAAGGCCCGGCTAACGGGTTGCAGTTGGAAGGAATGAAAACCTGCAAGTGTAGTTAACCCTAAACTAGTTTGAGCCTGAGTGTTAGCAGCCGTGGACTGCTTTTTCAACCTTGTCGGGCCTCAACAGTACGGCAAAGCTAACAAACAGACTGGAATTCCAAACAGACACAGACGCAACTCGGCAAATACTAAAGTAATTTTCATGAACTCTTGTATTAAACATCAAAGTTTCCCTGCTAAAATAGGAAACTTACCTATTAAACCTTTTTTTCTCACAAAATCGTTGAGGGGGAGGGGGGGGGGTAATTTATATCTAAAAAAGGCTTTTAGATATCTGGCCGATTTTTAGTTTGACGCTCTTGTAGGAAAAATAGTGCCTTTGCTATTTTACCTGGTGCCACCGCTGACCGCCAAGTCTGACACCTTCTTGCCCTCTGTATGCTCCCTGGGGAAAGAGTACAGTGGTGCCAATGCCGATTTCATCCACATCTGGTACCCGGTCCAGTGCAAGGTTGAAGTAATCTATCTCCCGGCCAGACGGATCTTGGTCATCCCATTCGATTGTGTACTTATACGTCACAATATCGAATGAAACAATAGTCGCTGTGAAATACTGCCACATACTCACACTCCACATGGCCAATACCTGAAAAATTATCCGAGTATTCGAATCAGTATCTGTGTGAGCGCGCTTTAGTATGCAAATCTAAAGGTCGCCAAACACTAGACGATTTTTTGTCTGAAGTGCATCAATTTTATGCCTGCGACAAGATTTCCGCGTGAACATATGAAGTCTATCTCCTTGTGCATGGAGTAAAAAAAAATGATCGAATGAGCTTCGCTCAAAAGCTTGTCACGTGGCTCCAAATTGGGTAAACAGGAGAGACGTAATATGATGCACAAAATCCACTATTTCTGTGTGTGATTTTCTAACGTTGATGGGTACAGACGATTTTCCCTTCATATAGTCTTCCGAAGGATAGACTTCAAAAATATTTCTGCTTCAGGTAAAAAAAAAAGCGGTTGAGATGTGATGTTTGTCAAATTTACAGCCTTTTAAGTGTTTTCCAATTTTTTTTTTACTGAAAGACGATGCAAATAACGCAATATTTTTGTCAAAAGAACCTTCTTCCTTCTTTCATTACTGTTCGCCGTAATTTGTTTGCCCAATTCAAATCATGTGGCTATTGCCTGCAAGCAAAAGCTAGTCTAATTAGTAAAAAATAAAAACCCGCTGAGTACCTTGTCGCCAACTTTTGGCAAGCTCGAATTCGTTTCTTCTGGTGTAGTTACTGTTGGAGCCTAAGAACAAAAATATATATATTTTGTCGTTTCAATTTGTTGTTTTGTTTTTAATATGTTATTTTTAAAGAAAGTCAACAAGGTTTCAAGTGTGTTAGAAATTTTTGTAAACACTATATAGTACTAACACCTGTCCAATATTTATTGATTCTCAATCGAAGTCTAGCAAGTACTTGGCTTAAGACACATGCTAGCTAAATCCTTTCTCCTAAGTCCTAAGTCGGCGCTTATTTCCGGTTTCTGTTCTGTTAAGCGGATAAGAGTCTTTGACTCCCACTGGACAGGACACTAATCCATCGCAGGTTGGCCCCCAGCAGAACTGATACACATTTATACAGCTGAGTCGACTGGAACAAGTCGGGTAAAGTGTCTTGCTCAAGGACACAACACAGTGGTCTGAGTACCGGGGCTCGAACTCCGGCGCGACCCTAGGATAACGAGTCGATAACCGCTCGGCCACTGCGCCACCGACAACATTAAAGCATAGAGGTTAGATAATTTGCACACGTTGCATACCTGAAAACTCAAATCAGCACCTGACTGGCGTTTCAGTGCCATGTTTTCCGCCCTCAACTTTTTCTTCACCGTATCATCCACTTTCTCCTTCTGCTTCAACGTTTCATTCTCAATTTGCAACTGTTTCATTTCATTTTCCAGTCTGGTTATATCTTCGTAGGATGTTCCACACCGAAGTTTCTTGTTTTCTTCGTTGAGTCTATCAATTTCTTCCTTTTGTCTGCTTTTATCAAACTTTAGTTGCTTAATCTCATTCAAATACTGTTGAGTTTCCTCGTCTGATAAACGTGCTCTCTTTGTTGGAGCACATCCCATATTGGAACGAGAAAATACGGTGAAAAGTGGTTTTACAGGGATTTTTCTTAACCTAAAAGAAATTAATAAAACTCTAACTTAGTCAAATTTTGTTAACGTTAAAAGCCACATGGATTTTGAACCCACGACTCTGTCGCGCTAGAAAGTTCTTGCTGTTAAATAACACAATGTGCTTGCATGTGCGGCGGGGCAATAATTTCTTGCTAACAACAACAAATTTTGAAAAGGAATCTCAGATTTTATAACGAACTATTACAATTCCTCAGTGTGCCCCCCCGCCTCAATAATTTTTTGCTTCCGCCACCGACGTTAGGCGGCAATATCGTTTTGGAGAGGAAGGACAAAATCCAAGAAGCGAATTGGCTCAATTTTGCTGGCGCCGGTGAATATAAATTTTACCGCTGATCCACTCAATTTATGATAACGTCCGATGGTTAACTGAAGTTGTGATTTCAAAATTTTAACAATTTTGCTCTTCAAACCTTCCTGCTGCACTGATGGGCCATTTCAAGCAGTAGTTGTCGACTAGCAAAAAAGAGATTCAAGAACTTTACCCAATCCAATGGTTCTTAAATCGACTTATTGCTAACAACTGGAATTTAAAATCTTGATGAATTCAACTCATTCAAGTTGAAAATAAAATTATTTTTCCGTTCAAATAAATTCAACATTGCGCAGCAGGTGGAAGGGCCAACGACAAAACTGCGAAACAATTTAAGAATCGTACGCGGAATAAATTAGAAGCAATCAAAATGTTGCTTGAATTCTAAGCGCTTTAAAAAAAGTTTTGTTCGTCTATATAAGTAGCAATTGTTTACCAAATTAAAACTATTTCGTTTTAGTATGCATTTTTGTAATAATATTACTGCCAAACATAACTATAAATGTTTTATAAACTTCAGGTAGGCGCCAGTGATCTCGAATCAGAACTGAGTTCATATGCATTAGCATTTTTTTGCAATTGTTTGTTTTCGTTGCTTGCCAACAAAGCATCAACCAGGTTTATTAGCATAAATCTTAACGTGGGCGATTGCACAAAAAAAATTCTAAAACTAACTGATATCTGTTAAAAAAAGGTTTCGATCGTTTTGTTCAATAACACAGGTTTTTTTTTAAATAAAGTGTTGCTTTAGTTCACTTGTAGTTTTATTAAAACAAGAATATTTCGTTAGTCAGTGGAATTAACAGCTAATAAGTCAGTTAAATCTGCTTTGTAATACTCTTTAGTGTATTTGCTGTACCAGTAAGTAAACCCAGCTGAGTTGAAGCACACTCTATGTACTAAAGCAACATGGAAACGAGTTAAACCGAGCTATTTTAACCTATAATGGTGCGCTCACTGTTTATCCGTCCTAGTTTGTCTTCTAAACACCTGTAAGTCGTAGTATACTACTGCTGCATTCACACGAGGAAATTATAATTCGTTCGAAAACGTTTGAAAATCATATGAAAACAGTCTGTTGTTCAAAATCTTAAAACAAATCGTTCACAAAAAGTTTAAGCGTTTACCTTGTCAAGGCCAATTCTTGGTGTTAGACACCATAAAATCCTTTTGTAGAACTGGCTCAACTTAGGCCGGAAACTGCCGCAAGGATGGTGGATGTGAGCCGCAGTACGGACGAATATCAATTTGCATTCGTTATTGATCAGCCCCTGCAATCCGGTTGTTCATGAAATAAAAGCCAGCCGCAAGTCCTTTATGTACCTATCTTGTCAAACCTTGATTTTGCTTTTTTTGAAATAGAAGTGATGGGCCAGGGAGATGGTTCGCAACGCTGTCACCAAAACACAACAAATTAATGAACCATAACTCTTCTCTCTCTCAGGGTGTTTCCAGATGGCTGCCTTTAGTTATAAAATGCTTTCATGCTGTTTTCCTTGAAGCGAATCGATATGAATGTCAGGATTTGGTTCAGATGAGACTTAAGAAGTTAGTTGAGAGGAGCAAATACGTGAAGAACGCTTAACTTTTGCGGGTTTTTTTTGGCCTATTTTTATCTGAGCCCGCAATCTTAGCCTCAGGTGGTTAAAACGCTATTGATACAAACATATCGTGTGTGTGTGTTTTTTTTGTTGCATGATCGGCGTCAGTGTAACGGTTTCGAAAGTTTAAACTATCAGTCCAACTTCTAAAATTGCTTTTCTCTAGTTTCTGTTTGAATGGAGTTAGTCTAATAGCTGATATTCACATATATCAGAATATTTTTATATTACAGTCAAACCCCCTTAAAACGGACACTCGGATAAGACAGTCACCTCTAAACACGGATACGCATCCTTTGGTCCCTGTTCTCACTCATTTAATAGTGTATTCTGAGTCTCTATAAGACGGACACCTCTTCAAAACGGACAGTTGAGGTCAGTCCCGAAGATAACCGTCTAAGAGAAGTTTGGTTGAATATCATTGGTGACAAATAATTATTCTATAGTTTTTAGACAAAACCATGGCAACGTGTCCTGTTTGTAAAAGATTGGGTAACAGCTAAGGACCTAACGCAATTGCAGAAAATATAAACACAGGAAAACAAATCACAGCTAACTGGGTGAAGGTTTCTGAGAAGTGGTGGTGAAAACAACGTTGAGAAAAACCCTGGGTAAAATTTCCCTTCTCGCCCATTCTCAACTTTGCATACAGTAATGGCGGCCAACTTCACATTTTCATGCAGTTTATGGTCGCCAAACTCAACATTTTCGTTTCGGGAATTAAAAGATATAATCCTTACCCAAACCCTAACCATTAGTCCTAACCCTAACAAAGATTTCGAGAATTTTTGGTACCTCGTAAAGCGAGGTCAACCTCCGGTATTTTGGTTTTGAAGATCAATAGCTTTGTACACATAATGAAATATGGATGAGTAAGGAAATTTAGCCAAACACTGTGACAAATGCTTAAAAAATTAATCCTAACTTGGCTGTAAGCTAATGTCTAGGGAGGGTTTGTGGCCAGTTACAGTCACCTTAGATGCCTGGGTGCTCTGATGTTAGATATCCAGAGTGCCGAGGCAGACAAATCTTCAAGAGCAGTAAGGTAAAGATTAATGACCAAGAAACAATAACATACATATACAATTATCAATCATTATTTGCTTTTCAGTTCAAGAATATTGGTACAACACCGTTATAAACTTACAAAAATTGATTGCATAAATAACACTTAGTCTATTAAATTTTTGGATTGGTCAGTGACATACTCATCTGTCTCTTGAGTAAGTTTCTCCAATGTTCAATTTCTATTCTTTCTTCTTAAAATAGTTTGCTGACGTGTAGAATGTCTAGATCACATGTACTTAATCCTCAATAAAGCAATAAAATTAATGTAAAATAATTCTTAAAATTTTGAACTACAAGTCAGATCAGAAATTCTCAAGACACAAGCTACATGACATTGTATGTATAGTGTGTGTAGAACTTGATATCAACGTCCAAGCAAACAACCTTGTTCTGTCCTTATCTAACTTTTTTCAGTTGACCCAGCTGTATATTAGAGTCTCAGCTTTGTGTTTGGTTTGTTGTTGGCACAGTGTCCGAGTGGTTACTGGGTTTGACTGGTAATCCAATCTTGGGTTGTGAGTTTTGAGCCCCTCTAAGATCACCGTGTTGTGTCCTTGTGCAAGACACTTTACACTGAGTGCCAGCTTCTGCTAGGGCTAACCTTTGAGGCAGTCAAACACTCTCATCCACTCAACCCAACAGACACTGACGATGAGGGCTGGGGGGCCTTGATGGGCCATTTGGCTCAAGAAAGGATTTTTAGCTTTTAGTTTGGATTGGGTAACTTATGGGTTTGGCATTAAACTATTCACAAATAAGAACTCATTTAGAAAAAGTATATTAATTAATTATATCTTGTTAATTTCAAGTGTTGATCTAAAAAGTTACTAACGTCCTTCTTTACCCAAGTCTTAGTGGTCAATGAGCCAGTACTCTTTTACACAGCTGGGTCAGGTCAGGTCAGGTATAGGGTGAAGTGACTTGCTAAAGCATCACCAAAGTTGATTGATCTGAGGCCTGGATATGAGCCTATAACTCTTTGCAATGCAAGTTTACAGAAAGTCATGTGAGCTACTCAGCCACTGCAATGCCAATACCAGAATTAAAAGAAATACAAAATGCAAGACAATCACTATTAAAAAAGCTCACACTTGTAATGGACCTACTATGGTTCACAACAAAATACTCATACTTTGTTGGTTGGTAGAATGTCTCTTAGTTTCACTCATATTTGTCTGGTATATAGCGAGAACCTAACACTGAAAATCCAACCTCATTCCATGAACTGGCCTCATACAAAACATTTCTTTGCTTGACTTGCTTCGAGTGGTGGTGCTGGCAGTGATTCAAAGTAAGACACTGTGGAATTTCTGAAAGGGGTCGAAAGGTTATCCCAAAGGCTATGCACACTTTTTTCATTGTCTGACTTTCTCCCATGACAATACCAATGTCTGCCTGGATCAGAGCAAGAAGGTCCGTAATTGAGTCGCCAATATAAATTGAAAAGCCACTCATTAGCTGATTACTCTTGCAGAGTTCCATGAAAGCGCGCTCTTTGTCAAAAGCACTGTTCATTGATTTCCCAGTTTCTCCAGTTGATAAATTGTCCTTGAAGGGAAAGTTATTGGCTAAGATTTGAAGCTGCTTCACCTGACTGAGCTTGGCTTGAATAAGATCCTCTGACCAATTTACTGAAATTAAGTGCATTGGCATATTCATTTGAAGCAACACATTAACACAAGCCGGGCTCATTACAACCTGTGCTGCATTTTCTTTTATTGCCTTCCTTGTTATTCCTCTTAAAAGTCCACTTGCTTCGACAGATTTAGTAATTTCCCTTTCAAATTCATGCACATTCTTAAGTAAGGAGCGAAGCCCGTTCTCATTAAATTCTGACAGGTCACTAACTGAAAACTGGGACAAGGCATTTGTTATCGTGTCTTTAAATCCTGTTATATATTGTTGGGCATGCTTATTCCAGTTTTCATCCAGAAACTTAACAGCTTCGATGCTTGCAGTTCTGTATTGTTCACTTGCCTTATAGTACAGCCTAGTTGTGTCTTCAACAGTACAAGTTCCATCAAAATCAAAGGCAAAGAGCTCCAAATCAATACCTTTCCAATTCTTATCACATTTCATCCTGGCTGCAGCTGTAGACCAGGTCTCCGATGCAATGCAAGTAGACATTGTTGCTGAAAATTCAGTTTAAGAAAATGAGTTTAAATTATTATAAATTTAAAGCTTAAACCTGACATTGCTCACAGTTGTTTGTACACAAGAATAATTTCTATGAATCACTGTAAACACTAGAAACAGGCCCTCTAATATTATGTGATGAAGAAGTGGAAAATTATGCGGCATTAAAGGGCTAATTATGCTATAAATTATGCAGTTTTTTAGGTAGTATGTGTTAAATTATGCAATTTTTTAAAAAAATATTTAAGCAATTTCATTGGGTTCAATTTCATTCTTTATTTTCTGCATCCCTTGGTGTGCTTTGACCACCTAAAAAACTCGAATTGCTTTCACTTACCTCCCGACACCATTTGCATTTAGTCCCATGCTGCAGATACACTACATTTTGCATACACAAAATAATTGTCATTTATAACATGAAAACCCTGACCTGTGCCTTTGTGGGCTCGTTGAAATAAACAATAATCAAGCATATGAATCTGGGATTAAAATCGCCACAAAAATCAGTTTGAAAACGATTATTTTTAACGGAAAGTTTCATATTTTTCGGGCAGAAAAAGGAAGGGTTTAAAATTTAAGAAAAATCAGGAAAATCTTTTAAAGTAAGCTATTTTATGTTCCTTATTGTGTTAGTAGTTTGGTTTATATGGGATTATGTGAAAATTTGTAAATTATGTGACATTATGCCATTTTTGGTCGATTATGCATGATCGCATTTATAATATCAGAGGGCCTGTAGTAAGGTACATTCGATTTCAATAAATTATTACATTAAGGCCATGCATAAAAGAACCTAACAAGTATTTAGAATCAAAGAAATCAGGCTGAATTGGTTCTTAACTGGTTCTTATTTCCAGTCAAAAACAATTGGGTCCTGGTTTTGAGTTTTTAAACCTCTGAATTCATTTGGTAATTGTCTAGCCCTTGGAGGCAGATCTTATTGTCAATTATTCCTGCTGGCAAGATTATGTACAGTATTTTGCTTTCTTCCTAGTACCTGGTTATTAATTCAGCTAAAAGTTTAAGAACCAGTTTTATTTGAAAGCTTGATGCGGTTCTTGTATTTTTGGTGTTGATTGCCCAAGTTTCAGGCTGGTGGTTCTTAACCCACTGTTTTTTATGTGGAGCTTTACTGTATCTATAACAAAGAGCAAACATTTTTTTGATTGCCTTAGAAAAAAAATGTTAACTTGGTTAAACAAATTGTCTACATATTTTACTTTAGTTAGTAAGAGTTTAGGACAGGGGAAATCCCAGGGGTCCCACTCATAGATTTTATTGATTGATGGTGGGAATCTTTAACTTCATGACTCCAAAAAAAAACCTGGTATCTCTTCCATAGTAAAAAAACATCCCTTTGGTCAAAATTTCAGACCCAAAAAAATTCTTTGTCCCACTCCCTGTCATCAAAAAATATGTGGTCAATAAAATATGTGAGTGGGGCTCCTGGGGGTGGTGGTTGGGGTTTCTTTCAAATGAGGCAAAGGCAGCCTGTGAATGCCAAGCTGGTTAGAGTTCTTTGTGAGTTTCTCAATTACTTTCAGCAACTTCAAAACTCAGTGGTAAAGGATTTGACCCTTTTGGCACCATAGGAGACAAAACTTGATGGCTTAAAAGGCACCACTGTTGGTTTCTGTCAAAAATTACACCATTTCCAAATTTCATTAATTTAAACACTTTCAGAGCCATGGGTGACAAATGTCAATGGATTGGAATTAAGATGCCATTGTCATATATTGCACTTAGTGCTACGTTCAAAGAGAAATTAAAATAGTGCCAAAAGAAAAACAAAATGATCTTTTTATGTTTTTAAAAATAGTTGACAGGTTTTAATATTAAGTAACTCTGTGAAACACAGCAGCTGCATTTTTTTGGTTTAAATTTGCGGTATAAGCATACATGTAATAAAATAATTACTTTCTTAAATTTCTTTTGAAATTTGTCGAATGATGTACAATGTCTAGATTAACACTAAACTAAAATAATTGCATTGTGTTTGATTTTTCTATTTCTAATCTATATTAACCTCTGAAAAGAAGGATATTGTGTACACAATTTTTTCATTTGCAAGCATGTCTCGTTAAAGATTCAAACGAACAATGCTACTCGTGACGAGTACAGTACTGAGTGATTTAATTATATATGCATCCAGTTTATCTATCGTGCGAACTAGTTTAGTTACCACTTCTTCAGTTCAGGTATTAAACAGGAAACTTACATAACGAGTGATTAGGAAACATCCGGTTAGAAATCGTTAAATAGCGCTGCGCAGGTCACTGCGGGACTTACATAACACTTGATTTTTTTCTTAATTATGGCCTCCGGTATTAAACCGAAAAACCATCCGCTCTTGAAACCAAAAAGCACACACTTCCATTCTTAACACAGCCACCTTTTTAGAATAAGGTGAATCTATGTTAACATTCAGTCAATAATCTGTAGCACAAACTCCTGAAATCCAAACTTCAGCTGACCGTTTATAACAACAAATTATTTAATTTTCTGTCATATTATTTTCGGCGAGTTCTCATACCCCAGAAGCGCACTTGCGATTTTCTACTGTTCGTTTAGATCAAGTGTAGATGTAACATACCAAACTTACCATATGCATTCGCAATCCTTACAAGTGCCAGGAAATAGTAACAAAAACAACTTGTTTGCATCCGGCTCCCACCAGAACTGTATTCAAATGCACTTCAAAAAAGTTTTCTGTGGTGGTTAAAAAACTGTTATACTGCTTATTGTCACATGACTCACTAAAATACCGCAGACTTGTTAAACTGCTGGCTCCGGCGGAAATCCAAGATGGCGGTCAGTGAAGCTGTCAGTGGTTTTGTTGACAAAGTGAAAGATAAAGCATCATTTGCTAAAAAGGTAAGCCGTTCGAACTCAGAATAAATACTTCTTGATTAGTGTTCTTTATTGGGAGTTTTACTTGCAGATTCCTATGCTTCTTGAGGCAACTTCAGATGACGAAAAACCAACTCCCGGATATGTTTTACAGGAAATAACAAGTATCCTTCTATATGTAGATAACGCGGAGCTGCAGAGGATTTCTTCAACTTATAGATACGTAACAGTACCAACAATTCAATCAAAGGCTTCCAATCAGTAGTGGGTGTAACATAATTTCATGTTCAGGTTAATTGTTTAGTACTTGCATAATGAACTGTGCATATTAATTTTATAAAGTTTCGTTTTGCCAAATTGATCATCATTGTTAACTGCAGGGTTAAATTGAAAATTTAATGAAACTCAAGTCTACAAGTTAATACTCTCTATTAATTAATATTTTAATTCTAAGTCAAAGCAGTATAGTTTATCTGTATGATTTAAAGTCCCTATCAAGCTTAATTTTTTATTTTTTAGATTAAAACTGTTGTCATCTGTGAACTCAAAATTCGAATAACCAAAGAAAACTTCCTCGTCTAAGTATGCTTTTTAATAAGAAAAAGATCAGCGTGTAAATTTTGACCGAGCAGGCCGGGAGCTGGTAACCTGTGACATAGCAGCAGTAACTTATGTGGTTTTTGTTTAAAAAATTTCATTTCTGTTAAAAAATGTCATAAAATTTTTATTTCAAACATTATCAAGGGAATAATTCATTGATTAAAGTTTTAACAATTTGACTATTGTAGCCAGAATTGAACATTTTGAGATAGAAAAGATTGTCTCTGCTTCATGCCTCGTGCTACGTCATATGCCTCCTGCTACGTCATAATTGCACATTTCAAGTCTAAAAAGTGTAAGAGGAACAGCGAGAAAAGGTTTTATTTTTGGAAATTACTATTACTAAAGGGTTCTACTTTTCCTCTGGAACTTAAAAATATAAGCTTGATAGGGACTTTAACATTAATTTACTTTATTAGTCTCAGATAATATCAGTTGTTTTCTGCCCATGCAGGTCATTAATATAACTGGTGGATAAGATAATATTATTAAATTTTCAATCTCGAATATTGCGATTCGCGTGTTCTGATTGGTTCATTCAATCTCGGTTATCAGCTCATATTCGGAGTTCACCAAATATGGAAACT
>JAOBAT010093471.1:0-17134 GCA_026413305.1 Hydrozoanthus tunicans | reverse complement strand
GGACTTGTCCGCCGGTCAACCCTACCCTTTTGATCCCGAAGTTCCCCCCCCACCCCCCCCCGGGCGATTGACGCGGTCACCGATATTTGCAAGTCTATCAAAATCATTATTAGCGCCTGCTAAGCAGACAGTAGGGGAAAAATCAACTACCGATTGATTCTGAATATAAAAGAATATTACTAGATACCATCCTTGAGAGCAGTTAACATTGCATTGGCCCAGCCTCCGCCGGCCATTGGAGGAAGATATAGTTATAAGAATGAACTACATCGTTGACGAGAACACAAGACAAATTTCTGACTCAAATTTAGCACTGCATGCAAGATTAAAAGAACCTATTGTAAGTCGATTAATTTTCAGACCAAATCTTTTATTAGGCTAAGCAAGGAATTTTTTACAATTCATAATCAAAATCTAGAAAATTTCATCGGTTAGCTTTGTTCCCTCGTGTTGCAAAACAAAACAGAGAATGCCAACTTTTTCAACTTTCAACTTTATTACTATTTCGCAAATTTATGCAATGCCAATAAGGCGAAGGCGGATGAAAACTAGACAAGAGACCGAGTTACGCTATATACGTTATATTTCAATGCATAATCAAACCAAAACACCCGCAGCACTACTATAGCCTTGCCAAGGTAATGCTGCGGATGTTTTGATTTGTTTATGTTGGACATACTAGCGTGTATTTCAATTCAGCGCACTCAACTCAATATTTTCTGCATCTATCTGCAATTCATCAAAGACACATTATCATTATTATCATAATTGTTGTTATTATTATTATTGTTGTTGTTGTTGTTATTATCATTATTAATATTATCATTATTGTTATTGATTGAGAAACGGAAAAAACTTGTTGCTGCTCTGTTTTTACTGTCGAATTCCCACAGCGAAGCTTTTGGTGTTGATAGGATAAATGCAGAAGGCCCCCCGTAGAAGCGAGAGATGCAAAAAACTGAATTCAGGTTAGAAAAGAGGTGAAAGTAGAGGAGAAAAGATTGAAGAGGCGAAGACCATGAAGAGCGGAGCAAAGTAAAAGACAAAGGTGGCCGGAAAAAATAGGGAAGATAAGATAGTGGGAGATAAAACAGTGGAGGATAAGATAGTGTAGACTTTCTGATGCTTCTTCACCTTGATTCCAAAATAAAAAGAACTGTTTCCAAAGCTAACTTAACTTTGCATGTAAACGAATTGAACGAGCTACTCCCGCTCAATGTCTACTCAATTAGTCAATGTTTCTTCTCTTTTTAAGATCCAGGACTGCGTTGTTCAAAGACTGGTTACTGACTTTAACCCTGTCAGTAAGCCATATTCAAACAGAATTTCTTTTCTATAAGAGAAAGTTTACGGTTGACATAAAATGCTGTGTAGGTTTTCCACGGTAAAAACTTTTCCTTTCCAAAATTGCAGCTCAAACTGTCTTGGTAAGTTTGGCATAAAGAACGTAGGTTCTTATTAGTATTTTATTGAATTTAACCTGGGTTAATGCTAATCGGCCTGGGCCATTTGCATTTTTGTGTTGACCAGCGGTCTCGAGATACAAACGAGTAGAGACTGGGTGCTAGTTCTCTTCGGAAGAAAAGAGAATCGTCAAAAAGTGTGAAAACATGTGAAGTTTGTGGTGATGGAGTGAAAGCACTCTTTGCTCTAAAGTATGGCAGGAGCTGCTCTAAAGAGGCTTATGGCCGAATATAGAGGTGTGTAACTGCTTATTAGCTCCATGTTCACGTTAAATTGATCTCTAATTTAAGTTGATTTTAGTTATAACTAATAGTCTGTTAGATTCATAGTCACACGATCGCTGTTTTGTTTCGTTTCAGAACTAACCCTTAATCCTCCAGAAGGCATCATTGCCGGTGAGTTTCACAATTTCAAGGATCATTTGACATACAGGAAAGACGAAGACGGGTGTTGGTTACTGTAGTGAGGACGCAAGTAGCTGAACAATAGTTAATATGAATACATCAACTTTTAATTTAATCGCGGAGTAGCTTTTGTTTTTAGTTTTACTCGCCGACGCACTGAACAATCCCTATAAACACTAGAATTAGCGATGTACTCATACGCTTGAATGTATAATGGCTGTGCTTGCTAATCCTCTTACCCCCAGACCCCCCTTAGATGTTGATGTCATTGAAAAGTCTGCAATTAATTTTATCTATAGAAATAAAAAAAGTCGCAATTAATTTTGTATGTAAAATAATAAATAAAAAATAATTTACGTCGTTTATTGCAAACTTTGCAATCATAAAATCTCTGCTCCCCCTTAATTTTCTTTTTGTTCATTGCAGAAATTCTGTAATTTTAGTCTTGCTGTAATTCCCCTCTAGTATTTAGTAAATAAACTGCTATTATCGGGAGATAACATTCGAAGCTGTTTACTTGTCCAAAAAAGAACAGTCAGCCAAGAAGCCAAGCTTAAAGGAAAATTATGAAATCATAGATGAAATTTTTAGGACAAAAAGACATCCATGTTTATTCTTATTTAATGCATAACCCTCTACCTTTGATTTTATAATGTAAAGGGAGGAAAGGACAAGTGACACTGATGTGTTTTTCTTTTTTCTATATTACATAATGGTTTAAAGTACATAAAAATTCTGTATATGTACGTTTTGCCAGGAAATTTGAATTTACAGATTCCAACTAAAAAACTATTGTGCAGTTAATCAGAATTTGGCATCTAGTCAGCTGTTGCCTCGGAAAAAGTATTTTGAGTCACAAAGAATCTTAAGTTCCTCATATGGTGGTTCTAAATAAGTACTATCTTTATTTAGTATATTTGACCAAATTTAAAATATTTAGTCTAGTGATTGTGTTAGGTGTAAAAGTATAAAGTAAAAACACTTTTTAATTCTTTTTCTAATGAATTCTAGTTTTAAATAACTATATGTTATTGTAACACTATCAGTTGATTTCTATCAATGTTTTTAGTGTGAGTGATAGTATTGAAAATAGATGATTTTGCATTTCTCCAACTCATTGAGTAGATTTTAATCTATCATTTTTGGAGAAACGCAAACATCATTTTCAAATACATTTTAAATTACCAATTGAAAATACTCTTCATAAACGAACTTAACTAGTCTATTTTACTAACATATGGTTACTACTGTAGTTATTCATTTTAAGAAGCACCATTTTTTCACATAATTTCTAAATCTTGAATGCAAAGCCAGGTTGAGCTGAGGTTGTTTAAAATCATGTTTTTCAGAAAAAAAAACGGATGTTTTCCAAAAATACACTTGGCAAAAGTGTGTTCATTGCATCTCTCTTAAATGGGGGTTGCGGCTTAATAGTGAAAAAATAAATAACTTGGCAAAAGTGTGTTCATTTTGTCTCTCTAAAATGGGGGTTGCGGCTTAATATAGAAAAAAATAAACTTGGCAAAAGTGTGTTCATTGCATCTCTTTTAAGGGGGTTGCGGCTTAATAGTGAGAAAAAAACGTGGCAAAAGCATATTCAAAATAAACTTGGCAAAAGTGTGTTCATAGCATCTCTCTAAAATGCCGGTTGCAGCTTAATAGTGTGTGTAGCATAATAGTGAAAAAAAAAAATGTGGCAAAAGCATATTCAAAATAAACTTGGCAAAAGTGTGTTCATAGCATCTCTCTAAAATGCGGGTTGCAGCTTAATAGTGTGTGTAGCATAAAAGTGAACAACTTTGGTATTTAATCTATTGATAATTACTGTTGGTCAGTAAAAATTACTGGATAACTTATTGAGGTGAAGTAGACACAGAACTTTCATTCCTGCTCCTTAGGCCCAGTAAGTGAAGAGAACTTCTTTGAGTGGGAAGCCTTAATCCAGTAAGTAGCAAATTGCTTGTGTTGATACAGTTGTAGATAATTGCTTTAAAATAAATTGTATGTGTGATTATATACTTTGACTCTGTGTTATTAGAGTTTTCTTAACTTGTAAACAAAAGACAACTGTCCAAGGTTGAGTCCCTAATATAAGGTGTTTTTTATTACAATGATTATTGTTTGATAATTTTTAGTTTTGTATTGAGAACTTTTAAGAAAACCAATGATTCTAGTGCTTGAAATTATTGGTGGTTGTCCAGTTGCCAGAAAAGGTTTACCTGGCAACCAATTTTTGGTAAAACTGTTATGCAGCAAAACAGAGAAAACAGATTAATATTTAACTATGCAAGGCGTATGTTGCATAATGTGAGGTAATATAAAAGTTAGTTTGCCTCAGCTTCAGAAGAATTCTCTGTGTTTTGGAAATATATATATCTTGTCACAATACATCCAAACTTCTAAATCCCAAGACGTAAATACTGTAATCACAAAAAGAAAAACAACTTTTAGAAGAACCACCTGTATTTCGGCTAGTAAACTAGCCTTCCTCAGGGTGAATGACCCAAAACCGTTATATCGCGTATGATAAAGAAGAATACGCGAGCACAGTAACCGAAAATTGAAAATAAAAGCATGCACCAAAGTTTACAAAAGATGGTAGAGAGAAAAACAAAATAGGAAAAGAATACATTCCATAGTTATATATATATCCACTGTTGTACGGCTGCATTTTCTCTTATTCTGGCTATAAAAGAAGTCAATGTCATTCAATCCCTCCGGCCACACCATTCTCAATTTGTATGCCCAATGGCCCTCCTTTAGACCAATGTCACTCGACTCCTGGACCCTGTCAATAATAGCCCAATTAATGTCATTTAGCCCACAGTGACCTTGGCGATTAAGGTGTTGATAAATCCGTTCATCTTCATCCTTCTGTTTGACTCACAGCCCCCCATGCCTGTTTGCTCTGCTCTGGTGGTTGTTGAAAAGTAGTCAGAACTTTGTTGTAGTTGACCCAACATACTGTAAGCTACATGACTGACACAACAACAAGTAGACAACATTGCTCGAATTACAATATATATATACATATATACATCAGTCTGTACATTTTACAAAACAATGCCAAAATTTGACTGTATTCAAGCTCTGCATTTCAGTAAAGTTCAAGCCTTGCTTATTTTGTGCTGAAAAAAGTAATTAATCAAAGTTAACATAATCTATCAGTTAAGATGACTAGTAAAACAAAAAGGGATGTATACTGTTTTTTTGTGTAGTGCACTTAAATGGGTTGGTTTTTGTAATGAGCAATTAAGGGTTTATAAGGGTAACCAAACTTAAAGCTTTAGTTGTCAAGATTTTGAAGCACTTACAACCTGGAGTTTTTATTCTATTTGGAGCACTGTGATCACAACAAAGATTGAGGGTAGCTCTGAATTGATATTTATTTGTAACTAAACCCAAGGGGGAGGAAAAGATTCTCATCTGCTTTATAATAGCACTAGAAAAACCAAGGATAAACATTGCCCCATAGGCTTAAGAAAGGATTTAGTATAGTTTTTATATTTTCTGCGTGTATCTGACTTTGTTAACCATATAGATTTGGAAAGATTATCAAGGTTTAACTTTATGCTCAGCTTCCTGTATAAATTCCTTCTTAGTTTGCACAGATATTCATAGTCCAAGCATGTCTTCCCGGAGTTACCTGATGCCAAGAACACAAAATGGCATCAAAACTGGATGAAAATGAAAAGTCATTGCTCAGATTGTAATTCGATAACCATCTTAAGCTTCATTGTTACATTTGAACCCCGCCTAACAGCCACCTTGTTAATATAGCCATCTCTCTGTAACAGTCACTTTTTGTTTGGTCTGCTGGTTGAAAGACCACACTTTATAAAAAAAAATCCTCATTAATTTGGTTACCCCGATATTATGGCCAGTTTTTTCTGGCCCATAGGTGACTGTATTAATGGGGTTCCACTGTAAAAATGAGTCTAGTTCTTCACGCTTTAAATAAGCCCCCCCCCCCCTCAAGCACCCAACCCTTATATAAAAGCAAGGGAGCTATAACATAAGGTGTATTGTGTCAAAAATATATATCTGTTTCAGTTTTGGAATGGTACTGATTTAAAAGCCAGAGCAACAGTCACTGAGAGTCACTATGAGAGTTGCTATTTAAAAATCTGTTTGCTATCCAGACTTCATTGTGTGTTACTGTCTTTGGCTGTTGGTAATCTTTAAATTAGCCCCACCCCCTCCTTCAATAAGTCCCGCATTTGAATAAGCCCCCTGGGGCTTTTTAGAGCATTTACAAAACTTCTCTTGATTTTCCCTACTGCAGAGGCCCAGAAAGGACTCCATTTGAGGGTGGAGTGTTCACTACAAGGTTAACATTTCCTTCAGACTATCCGCTCAGCCCTCCAAAGATGAAGTTTGTGTGTGACATGTTTCATCCAAATGGTAAGAATTATTGTATCATTACTGGGTTGCATAACTTTCCAACTGTGGTCACAAGTTTGAACAACATGCAAACTCCTTCCCTTCACATGATTCTTGCTATTTTGTCTGACATGTTAATACTTAATGGAATGGTGATGAAAACTTCTATTTCAGTCAGAGACAACTGCTTTAAACATTTTTACCTTATATAATGCCTGACTACTTTTTGAGAATGATCAATATGTAAAAATGTTTTCTGCTTGCCAAACCATACTATTGTCATGTCACTTATCTTCTTGTAGGCCTGTTTTCCATTCAGACTTTGACTTGCTCTATTAATGACAAGTTTTAGCAAATTTCTGAGCCTTCCATATGATAAACTGTGATTTTATTGGAGTGGTCCTTTCTTCAAGATTTAACAGGGGGTACCGAAAAATATATATGATGAAACATAGAGTTTTTGTCTTTTACTTGTTTAGTTATTTTAACTGACAAATTACTGAAGTGAGGCCATAAAACCCAAAGGTGATGTGATGCATGATTCCATGATTATCAGCTAATCATCATCTGGATTCATTTCACATCAGTTTTACCACTGTAAAAAATATTGTTTTTAATTACTGTTTTGTTGACTTCAAGGAATAAAGTAATGATTTGTATAATTTTCATTTTCATTTGCAGTTTACCCCGATGGAAGGGTGTGTATCTCCATTTTACATGCTCCAGGTGATGACCCTATGGGATATGAGAGCAGCGCAGAACGATGGAGCCCTGTGCAATCAGTTGAAAAAATCTTACTATCTGTTGTCAGCATGCTAGCAGGTGTGTATCTGAGTGTTTGTCCCAATTTGGGTACATCAGTGGTGTGTTCAGCTGGTTAAATCATCTGCAGTTAAAATGTGTGTCAAACTTGAAACAAAAAAATGAGGCCACAGTATATCTGGCTACCTGGGTCTTAATCAGAAACTAAATAAATTTTCAAATCTTTTTGACATGTTTGCTAAAAGGTAAAGTGGATAAAACTTTTTAATGTTGTAAAAAATGTATAAAAACAAACATTTTTTACTTAAAAGTCATCAACAGAGTGATGATTATGACTTTTAAGTCAAATAGGTTTGGTTTTATATAACTTTTACCTTTAACAGCTTTAATTATTTTATGATTTGCAAATCTAATTTAAAAACTTTTTGTGCCGTATTAAAGTTTTGATTAAAGAAAAAGCAACAGATTTGAATTACATCAGTACTGTGACAAACTTTATGTATCAACTCTTGCACAAAAAATTTTGATGAATTGCTGATTAGACTCTTATTTGATATAATTTATTATTTGTTATTTAATATATTATTATTTATTATATTATTATTTAATATAATTTATTATATCATAATATTTTAGCAAAACTGTATGTCAGACTCTTATTTGTTTTCTCATTTCACAGAACCAAATGATGAGAGTGGAGCAAATGTTGATGCCTCAGTAAGTTTATGATCTAACACATAAATGTTGTTCATTCAAAAAAAAAGATGATGCTTTTGGATTTTTTTTCTTTCTTGCAACTCCTGCTTGCATTTTTCCTAGTTTAAGTCCCAAGGACCTGTTTCTCAGACCTTAGTTGAACAATGGTGTTTATGTAAAGGGGGGTTTTATAGTTGGGTGTGTATTAGTTGAGGGTTTACTGAAAAATTTCAGGTGATTCCCTGTGGGTAATATGTTAATTTTTCTGGATTAAGATGTTGCTGGGGGCTTAATAGTTGGGGCTCAGTAGAAAAATTGTTAGTTATAGGGAATTTAGCAGTTTTTTGGCTTAATTGACGTTTAGCATGGTCCATCAGTTGCTGGCAGGCACCCCAGTAACTCACTGACTGCATTAATCATAGTTTCTGGAGGTTCCTCTTAAATGAAGTTTGATGTTTAAAATTTACCGAACTCATTAACATGAACAGGGTCTTCTATGGTCTTGCAAAATCTAGCTGATTGAGCATTGTTACATGTGCAACATTTTGAATCCTAGTAAGGCTCAACTCAAATTCTGAAATCTGATTACCTGGGCGAAGCTGCAAGAAGTTTGGTAACTCAAGTTTGCTAGTTAAAAGTTAAGACTTTCAAGACTTGACTGGAACTTAATGAGGAGTGAAAAAGCTGCCAGACTGACAACTGGGCTGTTAAGTAATTGCCTGTAGTTTCACCCTAATTTTGTGCTATATTTCTATGCCGGTTTGATTTTTTCACTGACCACATAAAAAATAGGTTAGCACTTCAAATTAGGTTGAAATGACAGACTAGAGAAATAGAATCTTGAAAGCAAAAATCATGTCTACAGGAAATGCGCCCGTAAGGCAAGTTTTCTCACTGAAAAAATGACTCTTGAATTTTTGGCTTGTGTGCAGGCCCGTACTACCAGTGCTTTTTTTGTCAAATCTAGTTTCTTCCCAATTAATGCTTAATTTCTAGTTCACTCTTTAATTGTTGTAATTTATTGATAGGAACGCTTAGAACATGCTTGAAATAGCTGGAGTCAATTTTTGTAACGTTCAAGATTTAGTTAAGTTTCATTAAGTTAAGTTAGGCCCTTTTTCTGTTAATTTGCTACATGTAGTTGATAGCAGTACTGTCTTTCTTTGTTTATTTTGCTAACTTTATAAAGAATAATTTAATTTAATAACCATTTGCTCTTTGAGCTTTACAATCGTAAAAGAGGGAAATTTTGGTGTTTGTTTTGACCCTTTTTATAACTTTCTTCCTTTCAGAAAATGTGGAGGGAAAACCGAGAAGCTTTTATTGAAAAAGCCAAGTTAATAGTTAAAAAGTCTTTAGGTCTTTGAGAGAACTTAAAAGGGCTCCAATGTATCTGTTTATAGCTGTTCTCAGATTATTAAGTTTATTGATTAAGCTTACCTTTGCTGCAATTCTTCACAAATAGGAAACCAGCTACTCATTTTAATTTAAGTAAAAGTTTCTTCAATTTTGCTTCAAATTTACTCTTTTAGACTGTGTTGCCTAAGATGGTTTTGAATAATTTTTTTATCAATTTCTTTCGTAAGGATATTTTAGTTTACTGTTCCCCACAAGGGTTCCATAACATCTTTATTTTTCTCTCATCCAAAAAAGAAGATTCATCAAAGATGCAAATATTTATTTACTTATGCTAAAACTTATTTTCAAAATGGGATTTCTGCACTCCTGGGGCCAGTTGTTCAAAATCCAGTTGAAGAGCTCGGTGCAAAAACGACCCAAGTGACGATTTTAGGTCGAAAGCAAATTAAGAAATTCTTAATTTTTTACACCTACATGATCTGAAATACATTAAAAATGTTCTTCCCTTTTCTTTGTTTTAAAAAAAGCTCTCAAAGAAGCAGAAACCAAGCTAAAAATATGGCAGAAATGTACATCGTAAACAAAAGAAAGTGTAATTACGTTCTAAATGGTTCTGCCCAATGTTCAGTCATGCATTTCAAGTCTTCTGTTGGGCATCAGCGGCATTGTTAACTTTATCCAGAATTAACTCTTAACAAAACCTATTGGTTGTCATGGTAATTAACCTTGAGTTAGCACTAATCAGGTTTTGAGGAACCAGGCCCTGGTGTGGTTTTTATCCTGTCTTGTTAACAATGCAACTGTTTCAATAAATGAATTAAGTAATGGCATACAGTATTATCCAGAAAACTATCCTTTAGTGTTTCATATTTGTGGCCAAGGTGGCTGGCTGCGGCACTATAAGCTGAAGCGCTCTGTCGCCCAGCCTTGTTGGTAAAAATGGTAACCAGCTAAAGGGCCACGCAGCCGGCTTGTATCGTGGTTTGGGTGTTAGCGCGGTCAATGCATCCACCACTGCGTTTGTCACCAGTGAGGTATCAGGACACGCCTCGTTGCCAAGGCCTCTAAGCATGGCATCATCTGTGGAGAAAGAGGATGTATGGACTACTGGTTGCATAATGAATAACTGTATTTCCTCTTTACATGGATGTCATATTAAGACTCTAGGCAGCTCCAACAACAGCTGTGGAACGCAGAATGGTACTAAATGTGATACAGTTGACTTAAAAAGTAGACCATTTTCTTGATAAGTAAGCTGATGTATTTTTTCCAGTTCTTTCATCCAAGCCTTTCTAGTTGAAATTTTTCTGTTTTTTAAATGTTTTTGAAATCTATGATCGGCTAAATTTTTATTTAGCACAAACTGAAATATAGAGTTCCGCAACTTTTACTTTAAAACTATGTTGTACACGGTTTGATGTGTTCTCAGTTTGAAAATTTAAATATTCTGGTGTAGGAAAAGTGAAAAGCCGTAGAGCAAATTAGAGGTTGTGTAGTTCTTACAATATTACTTAAATGGTAACTCTTCACTTGTAAATATAGTGAATTAAAAATGGGAAAACAACCGTAGTCGTAACAATAATGGCCTCGATCAAGCCGTTTCTGCTATAATTATATTTAAAATTGTTGAAATACTCATTAGATATATCATTACAGTAATTACAATTATACTTAGAACTGATAAAGTACCAAGAAGACTTAGCCATTTCTGTCATATGTATTGACCCAGCGCATGGAACTACCAATAAGAATTAACCACCATGTTACAACTATATTCAATATTAATTAATCTTCGATAAGGCATATCTTGTAGTTATATTTTTATGAGATTTAGCCAATTATTTACAGTAAATTGTTGATCTACCAATAAGATACATTGCACCTACTCTCTTTAAGAAAATGCTCCCCGTACACATTTTTCATGTCGTCACTAAGATCATTCCAGCGCTCGTGAGACATTTTGACATTGTTTTCTGTAGCTAGAATTGCTGTTTGGAAAGGCCCAGGGTTGATAATGCTGACGTCAACACCCCAGTGGAACATCTCCCGTCTTAGGGCATCCGAGAATCCTTCCACTCCAAACTTGCTGACGCAGTAGGCGCCGAAGTTTGTTAGTGTAATGAAACCTTGGGTATAAAGTCAAAATTTTAATTTAGAAAATCATTTTCAACCTCAGACAAACTAGGATTCTGAGTACTGGACCGACCTCTCAACTGCGACACAAATTACTTCAAGGCAAAAGTCGATTGTAACATGTTTTTTCATTTGAATTAGATTGCAGTAAAAAGAATCCAGCAAAAAAGAACATGACTGAGAAGATATCAAGATACGTCAAAAATAGTTGTAACAGTTGAGGTCATATATCATGGGTCGTGCTTTCTATGCGAAATAGAATAAGTAATAAAAAGGCAAACAATTGTTCAAGTCGTAAAAAGACTTACTTCTTTCTAAGACTAGTTTTTCTTCTACTGGTAATATATTCTAAACGTTCATGTACCCATTTTTTGCAATTTTTGTCTCGTAGAAAAGTGTAGATCGTTGACGATCGCTTGGCGCAGGCCGCCCATAGAGCGCTTTCATTTTCATCGCCGTCGGAAGTTTGAAAGTGCTGACGTTTGCCAATTTGGCCGACGAAGGGTTACACCGATTGCGATGAAGGTTTTTAAAAATTTAACTATAATTTCTTGGAAGATTGCAAAATAGCCATTACATTCCAATTCACTTCGTTCAAACGAATGTCAATCATTTAATTTGCGAATACAAACCACAGGGAACCCAACTCAGCTAAGGCTGGTTTGACGCTCGACCCACTCATAGAAATAGAATTCACTCCCCATGCCCATCCTTGTTAAGGATTAACCTTATTCAAATGAATATGTAACGTATGAAGCAATAACAACAGTAGAAAATAGCATTTTTAGTTTGTGGGCTAGGACCTGGCCGAGCCCGAAAATAGCCACTCAATTTAAAAAACCTTTTGAGTTGTCTATAGAAATTTAAGTGCTACTACAAGTTCACTTTGCTTATTGTCATAATGATTGTATTTGGCCCACCTCCAATACTAGAGAAGTTCACGACTCGCCCTTTTGCCTTTTTTATTAAAGGAAGAAATGTTTTCGTAACATCTATCAGCCCCCACAAATTGACATCCGCAGTCCGTTTGAAGTCTTCCAGCGTTTGCCAATCCATTGGAGCTGGAATGAGTATTCCGGCATTGTTTACTAGACCCCACAGTCCTTGAAGAAAAAATTGAAAAAAATGTTAGTAAACAAATCTATCATTGAGATACAAGGTTAGACGTGATACTATTGTTCTTGCTGAATAATGCTCGCAGCAACACAATTACAGTCCGTTATGGGATCCCTGTGTCGCACGATAGTAAGTCTATCTCGTGGGATGAACAGTGTCACAATATCATACGGCGCCTGCAGTGTCGCAAATCCGTACGTCATTAGCGGTAGTCCATTGCGGGATCTGGTTTTTGCAAAATGACTATGTTGCCCCCTTACTCGCAGCACTTCACTTTTGATAAAAACTATTAGTAATTTTTATAAACCAGTGTAGAAATGAATGGTCCGTTTTCGAATACTCTCCACTGCGCACAAACAAAATATCCAAGTTGGGCTAAGTGCTCAGAATATAGCAAGTATAAGAAGGTTTTGTTTGTGAGCAGTGGAGCGTGATTTGGTAATTGCCCATTAAAAATATTTTAAAACAGCATTTTTAAAGCCGAACACGAAATTTAGATATTGCCTATTGCAGTAATCAGTGAAGGTTTTCACCAAGGTGTACAAAAAATTTTTAAAAAATTTTGCCATAGTTAATGCAGAACTCGTAAAAAAGATAATATTTAGCAAAGGAAAGGGAAAAAAACACTGGCCTTGATATGTTTATGCATGCATGCATCTATATACACACAATAAACATATACACACAAAGAGATTTTGTCCAAAAGTCTGAGACCTTTTCTCGTAGAGGTATATCCTTACTTGAGAAAAGCTTTGAAATTAAATTCCGCGCGCTGTAATAAAATATTTTACATATCTAATGTTACATGGAATGTGCTACGTAAAGTCAATTAACAGTTTTAAAATACACACGTAAACATTTATTTAGCTACCTGAGTTTGATGGAAGAACTTTCAGCACTCGAGCGTACGCACATTGGACCTCTTCGTGTTTTGTTACATCCAGACGAACTGTCATCACACGACTGCTGCAAATAGTTTGCAAATTACTCTCGCCTTCCTGAGTGAGGCAGGCAGCAATAACTTGGAAGCCAAGAGCGTCCAGCTCTGTCACTGCTAGTTTTCCGAAGCCCGAGTCACATCCAGTGATCAAAACGAACTTCTCGGTTATACTTGAAATGCGTCTCTTTGAGAAGAAAACCGGGAAGAAAACCTTCGAAAGGATAGCCACTACTACAGCCACAGCCACCCAACAGATAAACATTATTGGGCTTTTACTAAAACCAAAGCTTGTAAAAGGCCCGAAGTGGTTTTCAGTAAGGAAGAGATTCCAAGGTTGGCTAGATACTTCGTGGTACTCAAACGCTCGTTTATAAACACTGAAACTCAATACTTTGGCACTTTACACGACTCAATCATGAGTCAAAAGGGCGTGGACTCAAATATTATTATTGAATTAAATCTTTTCACTTTCGTGACGTGTCAAAAATGTTCAAACAATATTCCCACGACTCTTTCCGTCGCGCTTTTTTTGAATTGTCTGGCTAAAAATAAAGTGACAGAAAGATTTAAGACTTGATGATGACTAAGAAAACATGATCGAATAATTATAATTTACTTCTAGAAGTTTGTGTACATGCGTCAGTGCGAGGCTTGGTTTTACTAAGAAATCGCTGGCCAAATATTTTGCCTGAATTCAGAGGTCAGATATCAGCTAGAGATTAGAAGAATATACAGTTGGACCCCGATAATCCAAAGTCTCGAGGGAAATGCAACATGCTTCTACTTCTAATTATTGGGGTCAAAAATAAGTAGGCCATTTTTACTCTTAAATTGCGTTATTTACTCTGTTTTCACCATATTAGTCAGAAGTTTGTCAGAAGTTTGTTTTTCTTATTTCTAAGAAAAAAACATAAGTATGAAAGTAACCAATAATGGCAATATAAAGATGGCGAGCCAACGAATTTTCATCATATTAAGAGATTAATGAGCTGTGAGTTGTTTTTGCGTCGAAATATGAACTGTTTTAGAACGTAATTATTTGATAAATGCACCAATTCCGACAGCGTCTGTGCTTTTTCATTCAGCCGGCAACTTAAACCCCGTTTACACTGCCGAAATAATAGCCAGGCAAGGATGGTTTTTGGCAAGGGGAAAATTCAATTCCATCGAGGCAAGGAAGAATTAAAAAAGGGCAACGTTCGGACGTTGTCCTAAAAGCCGAAAGGCATCGGCAAGGTAAACGTAGTTTACACAGCCGAATTCAAATTTTACTCTTGCTAGAATACATCCTTGCCTAGCCGTTTTTTTCTGTAGTGTAAATAGGGTTTAAACTTCGAATTATCGCGGTAAAATCCGGTCCATGGGAACAGAAACTATCCGAGGAAAAATGACTAAAGTGGGGCAAAACCAAGTGAAACGAACATTACTTCAAATTAGCGGGGACTTCGAATTATCCGAGTTCGAATTATCGGGGTCCAACTGTACCTTATTACCCAAAAGTCGCGCGTCATGAAATTAACGTGAATTTGACAAATTCGCGTTTTTGTTATTCCCGGGAATTTTCTAAGAGCGTTAATTTCGATCGACAACTTTAATTTCCTGGAGCGATAATTTTAACAGTAATACTCTATACAAAAAAGATACTCCTGACTTGAAAGAGAACACTGTGTGCGGCTGGCGCGATAAATACCAAGTTGAGCTTAAGAAAAATGTTTCGCCGGATTTTGTGCAGATTAGCGCACAACGTGGCAGACCGCTTAAATTGCCGAATGAGCTTGATACGAGACTGTGCGCGAACATTCACTATTTAACCTGAGAACCACAGGGAGAACGATAAACAGGTACGTTATATATGACGGCGTCTTGATGGGATTAATAAAAAGCGACCTTGCAAGATTAGGACAATATTTAGATTTTCGTATTAATAACGGCTGGGTTCTGTCAGGCCTGTACACAAGGCTTGGCTTCACGCGCAGAATGGCAACAACTTCTAGACCTGCAATCACTCGACAGTTATGGCTTGAAACGAGAAAGCGGTTTTTGAACGAGATCGCAAGAGCTGTGGCAGAGCGCAACATTCCTGATCAACTAATCATGAATGTTGATCAGACGCCTTCCAAGTTTGTCCCTACAGAAAATCGATCGCAATGGCTGAGAAGACTCCGAAGCACGTTAGAAGCGTTAGACGGAAGTTTGGCTGCCCTTTCAATTAAAGGAAAGACTGCCAGATCCTTGCCGTCTACTGAATTTCCAGATGGACTTTGCCTGACTTACAACGAGAAATATTGGAGCAATGAGAAAGAAACCTTGCGTTTGATTAATGACGTTATTCTGCCGTACACACAGCGAGCCAAAGCAAAGTTTAACCTAGAATGAAAGGGCAAAAACCCTCCTCATCTGGGATGCATTTGAAGCTCAGTCACCAAAACTGGTTAAAAGCGACTTAAGGAACTGAACGTCAACAGTGTCATGGTCCCCTCCCAAGAACATGACACATTTGCTTCAGCCGTTGAAGCTTTCGACGAAAGGCTCGGCAAAGAAGATGGAAAATCGAGTTTTTAGCGACTATTTTACGTCTTGCATAACCACCGAAATGATGCGTGACCCAGAGAAAGATCCAGTTACTATTGAGATTGAGTTAAAGCTGTCTACTCTCAAGCCGAGACATGCGAATGTACTGAAGTATGTTTTATGCTTTTTTGCGCACAGGCAAGGGGAAAAGCGTTATCTTTTCTGGAGGAGGTCAGCGGGTATCAACCTCGTACCCAGGCTCTTCCCTCTCTGGGCGGGTATTACAAAACAGGTACACGCATTTTTCATAAGAACAACTTTATAAGAACAACGAGGCACAAGTTGCCCAAAATTTAAGAACAATTTAAGAACAAGCTCAGGCTGGGGCTCGATTGAGCAATTTTTTTAGCTTAACAGAAAAAGGATTCGCAAATTTTTTCTTTTGACCATTATCATTGCTTCAATTAAAAAACACTACCCTGAAGGTTGTTCCTTACAATCGTTGTAAACATGCATACAGCATACTGTGTATTCATAAGGAAATAGGCAAGTTTTTGTAGCAAAATAATGATCAACGCAAAATAACAAAAAACGATTTAAACCACACATAGAAATAAGAACAAATTAAGAACAATTTGAGGCTCAAGTCGCCAAAAAATTAAGAACAATGAGCCTCGGCCAAATTTACTGGTTCTTATTAAAAAAAAGCGTGTAGAGGAAGTCTGTACTGGATCGTTTGTGTCACTCGATCCATTCATTTGACTGGTTCTTTATCAAGAACTTTTGCGTGTGTTTTGACTCCAGCCATATGTTTGTTTGTTAAATATCAAAAACTTTAACGGGATCATAAGTAAAGTATACGGTTGTACTGTTTCCCAAATAGAGATTTTTGCTTTGTCAAAACACAAAATGTTTTGTCTAATCGCGCTAATTTTTTGAAAAAAAGGATACCTTTAATATCGCGTTAATATTCTAGAATTGAAAGCGTCAGCCCCCCGGGGATAAAGGATAAAAATTTTCCACCCTAAAAAATACCTCTCGGTTTTAAAATTACCCTAAAAATACCAATTGAAAGCTGCAACTTTCCCCTGGATAGCTAGTGGGTCAGCGGTAAATCCCCTTGTGCATGTTTTGCTGAACGTGATATGCAGTAAAGGCGTGCGCGTCTAGTAGAACGTTCGCCAAAGGACGTCTTTTAAAATTTCTTATCAGTACTCACGCTTGCTAAAACACGAGACATCTCGAAGTTTGCTTCAAAAACTGAGGATGGGTTTCATAAACACGGTTCCACACAATCTACTAAGAAATAATGTACTTTGTACTTTACCCTTGGCGGGCAATGCATATGGGGGTCGGGTAGGGTGGG
>JAOBAT010093460.1:0-17135 GCA_026413305.1 Hydrozoanthus tunicans | reverse complement strand
AATCAGTGTAGCCTTTGGTGATTTGGTTGTGTTAATGAGACCGCCTATAAGAATGACAAAAACAGTCTCTTTGCAGTTGCACGACACGGGTTTAGTTACAAGTCAACACCAGCCATCTGAAATAAGAACACTATAGCTCAAACTGCGCATGAGAGCGTTAACATTGAGCTAAAGGCCTATGCTCGTGTATTTTATTCCTTTCAGCAAGACTGGCATGCAGCCTGCACAAGGATCAGGCGCGGAGCCAGGAAGCTAGGGGGGGGTCGTAAACATCAAGGCACGTCCTCATCCCTCAGACACACTTAGAGACTGTGGAGCATATTAAGAGCGGTTAAGCTTACACATAAAACAACCCAACAAGCATCAAAGCTTTCTTGGGGGGGGGGGAGCGGTTACGGGGGCATGTTCCTCCGAAAAACTTTGAAATTTCGAACTTCTGCATGACGAGGTCGTCGGAAATATACCTCTATTAGTACAAAAAAAATTATGTTACATTTTTCGTTGTCAACTTTTGTTAGTTCTTTTGGGCAATTCGTTGGAACTAAGGCCAACCCAGCCCAATAATTCCACGGTCCCTGACATTCTCCAAGCGTTTCATAAAGTTCAAAGGCACATGAAATAAGTGCGTCTGAAAGCTTTTCGTCTCAAGAAAAGTCTGAATTCACATCACGATTAGAGTACATGGAACTTTCAAAATATTACGGTAGCGAACCCAATGCTAAGAAGGGCTTTTTGAGCAGACCCAGTTTCTGATGCATGACCAAAAAAACATCATGATTAGTGTTTACATTTATTAGATTACTTTATAACTGCAGGGGTTTAGAAAGTTTGTGAATGAGTTGGTGTTGCAATTATGTGTTATAACTTTTTGAGCCCCAGATCAGGAAAGAATCCTTTGCCTTGTGAAACCACCAATCCGGCGATACTGCATGAGGGCCATGATATTCTTTCTGCTAGCGATATGCGTAGTGCACTAAATGAACATTCTGTTCGAAGTACAAATGCCTGTGTCGAGACTGGTTGAGAAGAGAAAAATTCAGGTGCAAAGGTTTTTCTCGAGATTGACAAATACGAGTGAGAATCAAATGGGAAATACTCAAGAATTACAATAGGAGGAAGAAACAAGAGCCTTTTTGTCACCGCAGAGCGCAGTTCCCCAGGCATCGACTCATTTTCGGCTTCTGCCAGCTTGCATGAGATGAAAAACTTGAACATGCTTAAAGAATCGAAGTACTCAAATATTTAGATTAAGAAAACACTTAAAGCGAGCTTATCCTATTTCCTGGATGGATGAGAAAGTGAAGTTGAGTAATATAAACTTGAAACTTGCTTACCATGCTTTTAAAAGTGGCAAATTTTTAATTATCGATATATCTATCACGCACTCTTTACAGGTATACAAAACCTGTGGCGAGATGCCCTTGTAAAGAAAATAGGGAGATACTCTAGAAAATTGTTCCTCATTTCAACACCAAACCCGTGTTAAATATTAGTCTCGATTCTCCATTGAAAAAATAACATATCTAAAACTTTGCTTTTATGTTGTGCGTCAAACTCTCAGAATATTTCTAAAAAAAACAGGTGTATTGATCTCACCGGAAAACGATTGGTTGAACTAAAATAATGCTGTCAAGAAGAATCTGTGTTGTTTCGTAAATAATTTAATTTGCTGGCTGAAAATATGTTAAAAAAGAAACAACAAACCCAGTACTGATTGCGTGACACGTTTCGCTACAAACATCTTGACTCTTGTGTCAACAGACTGAAATAGACATGTAATAAGTGATTAGAGATTTAGCATTCTCGGTTCAGGGATCTTCTCGTCACTTTATCGTTTGCATTATCCTTATATTAGAGACTTACTGTTTGTAAAATATTTAAAAAATGTGAGATTTGGTCGTAGTTCAAGTCCTTTTGAAAAAAAAAACACGTATATCTCATTGTAATAAAGATGTCTATTCACTCAAGTAGAACATTGTTGCTTTGGCCAAATATTTCGATGGACAAAAGTTTGAATTTTTTCTCACTTTTCAATTGTTTTCGAATAAATCGAGTATTTTCTATTTAGCAATGTGTATTTAGTAGTTATCGTTTGATTTTAAAGAATTAATCGGCGAAAATTTTGGAAACACTAAAATGGCTTGGTGTTAAACGCGTGGTTTTAATGTCAAATATAGTGTATGTTTGTCGACATATTGTGCCTCGAAATGTCGAGTTCCCAAAGATGTTTTTCTTGTTTCTATTAAACCAACCCTAGTACTATGCAATGATATATCCCAAGGTTTCAGGTCACGTTGAACTTTTGAGAAAATTCTTGTCAACTAACAGCACTCGCACCAGAAGTTCGTTAGTGTGCGCTGTAAGCTCTTTTAAAATGTCAATAATTTTCATGTTTCGAGCCTGATTCCCCAACTTTTACATTTATCAAAAGAAAAAAGTCCAAATTAACTAGTGTGATTGTTTTAGTTCATTTGTGCAAGTGCACGGATTTTTAGAGCTATCGCCGCAGACCCTAAATTTACTCTCAAAAAGCCAATTTTTGTGGTTTGTGACCATACTCAGAAAAATCGCTGGTAAATACTGAAGAAAAGCGTTACAAAGAAAAATATTGCCATTTCACTTCATCATACATATCAACAGTCTTGCACAGAAAATTTGAAGGAAATCTATTTTGTGTCAAAAATTCATTGGTCATTTCTTACGTGGACAGCCTCTTAAGTACTGCAAGCCTTTTTTTCCCAAACTTTTTTTAAAAACTATTTTAGGATACGAACCCACATGTGGTCAAATTACCATTGAGTGTGTTTGAGTTTTAACATCAAACATATTTAAACTCTTGTTTGCAAACCTTTCTCAAAACTACAAAATTTAATGTTTACTTTACAAATAAGAAATTGTATTTAAAGAGAAACACAGATAATCTAGTAACAAGAGTGAAGGAAAAAAGATCTCTTGATACCTTTTCACTTTAACTCTTTTGGACTCAGCTGTATTTATAAATTCTCCCAAACAGACCGTATACAATTCACTGAAATAAGGCTGGGAGAATTTTACTTTTCATCTTAGCAATTTGATTTATCAACTCTCATTTCTCAGTACAAAAGTTTATTTGTATGTATTATTTATGTTTGATGTTGATAAAGTGGCTGAGACTGAAAGGGTAAAATTAGCATGTCTTTGTTTTGTCTTGGTTTTACCATCTCATGCCAACAGCAGTATTGGCTATCAATTTATCATAAGTGGACTCTTGGCTACTGAGGACACAATATCTATAGAGTCTTTCAGCCAAAGCAAAGAATGATTGATGAATAAATGGCATTCACAAATACATCAATCAACAAATTGCCTAATTCAAAATGCATCTTGTAACTAAGCTTTTCTAAGACCACAATTTCCTTAACTCATCAGCTAATTATTGCAAAATGATATCCAGAAGTCTACATTAGTAGAATAGCAAAGTTTCAGTAATCTACCTTAAATATGTAAAAAAAAAAAATGGCAAGCAACAGAAATAAGACAATTTCTAAGGATTTGAATGACTTGTGAACAACCCTCTAAAGTACAATTTTCTCATAGTTGCTTTGAGAAATGTTGATTTCATATTCTAAACTATGGCTTCTTACTAATAATTTTAACCTGATCTTTCCATTTGTGTACATCATTCTATCAAAGCTCTATTTATTTCAAGGTTGATGTGGTCATGTGACCTCTAACTACTTGTAATTAAAACCCAATTCTAGTGATGTTTCTTTCTGGTCCTAAATGCAGTGTTTTTGCATTTCAAAGACTTGGTAATAAATTTGACCCTTCTGAGTCCTAAGGCATACTGGTATCCATGGTAACAGGGTACAGTACTTTGCCGACACTGTCACAGAACATAACAAGAACCGTTTTGGGTGTGTTTCATGGCAAACTGAGCAGTTAAAAATCAGGCAGTGTCACAACAAGAACAGAAACCACTGACTGTTTATTTTGGCTAAAAACTTAGCACTTACTTGTGTGACAGTTCAAAATGTTTAAAAAGAACTCGAAAAAATGACGATTTGAAAAATTAATAAAAACTTTCAACATTTCAACTAAAATTATTTTCCATATAATAATCGTGCCTGAGGCAATGAAAACAACTGGGTACTGGTTGAAAATGACAGAGCATGAGGAAAATTGACAGGGTGCTGCACTCTCTCATTCTGGCCTGGCTAAAAGACTATGATGGCAGGGTTGTTTATGGCATCTAACTGAGGAAAAGTGCAATGATTCTTTCCGTTCCGGTCAATTTATCAATATCTACTGGTCTTTTCCATACATACCTCATGTATACAAAAATGAAACTGAGAATCGATCAAACAAAATATAACCACTGCTAATGAAAAGCAAATTTTTCCTAATCTAAATTCATTATTAGTAAGGGTTTAGGTTGGGTGAATCAAGAGCAACAGTCATTTGTTGTGTTTATGGTTGACAGGGTAAATAAAACACATTTTCGAAAAGTTTATAAACCCACTTATCTACATATCCCTTAGAGTTAAATAGCCTTGTCTGGTGAAACAAGCTTTATAGAAACAAAATCAGGTGAGAAATTTATTTATCTGACCTACATTAACTGCCCAAAAAAGTGAGTATATATACATATATATATTGAAACACACTAGATTTATTAAAGATGAACACATGACTAGTTCTAATTTTCTTAAATTTTGAGTAGGATTAACTTAGTAAAAACCACAAAATACATCTGAACAAACATCAAATTAATGTGATTCTGCTTGAGAAGAACAATATCTGAAAGAAGCTTTTGAAATAATTTATAACAAGTGCCATCAATAAATCTTGTTAAATATTCTAATTTGAAATATTTAATTTCACTTTTTAAGAAGAACATTTAAGGTAGAGCGAACCAGTTTGTTTTCAAAACATCTGCATTTTGTTTTGGCTTCAATAATTTGTACTCTTGAAACTTTGGTGAGAAGTATTGAGTGCCCAGGTTAAAGGCCAAAAATATCTTTTTGCCATAGATCTGCAGTTATTTATTATTCATAACTTTCAGCAGACATTTTCAAGTGATCTAAGATAAGCATGAATGATTTGCTTGTAATCTGTGTCAAAATTCATTGTTGGAGTATTTGTATGCCCTTTGAGATTTCTGGTAGCATTACAAGTTGACAAATGGCCTGTCAAAACACTGAAAATAAATTTAACCTGCACAAGAGAACAATATATGCATAAGGACAGGTGCTTTAAGATTTAAACAACTGGATTGGCTTGCAACATAAGTTAAAAGAAGCCAGGTTTTAAAGGACGAGAAAACTTATTCAGCTGGGAAATTTCTTGTTCGTAACATATGGTGTGTCTACCTTTTTTTAAACAAAAAGAGACATGTTTTAAAATACTAGCAATATCTGGATAAATTTTTAATTAGCAAAATGCAAATCGTTGCTTCAGATAAGGTGTCACATTTTTTAAATAAGAGAAAATGCCACATGCTAAGCAAAGCCTTAAAAAGTCAAACCAAACCCAAGACAGAAATGAGGCTTACAAACCATTTCAAAATAGACAATGTGAAGAATTGTAAAATATATCTTATTAGATCTGCCTAATTATCTTGTAACTATTCTTTTGCTGCTAAAGATAACAACGGGTTCACGAAGCCAGCTTTTAAATGTGAAGGCTAAATATGTCTTTATAGATCAAGGTGGGTCCGGCAGATAAACCCAAAATTCTAAACAGACACAAATCTATGGGGTCCTATTACAGCAAGAAATCCGAAGTATGTAATATCAAATTATTTCAATCACCCACCAAACACTCCAATTATATTTTCAAGTTTAACTTAAGTTTCCATCTAAATACAACTGCACATGTACAACGAATTCAATTTTCATATCTGAATAACATCTTTCCACTTCATATTTCCTCCCAAACCTCACATTGTGTTACCGACGAAATATACTAATTGTAAGCAACGCCTCCGGGAATCCGCCAATCTTCTTGGCAATTTGTATCGAGGTGTGGTTGGCATAACCGAGTAAAAAACACCGAAACGTTATCTTTGACTTCTGTCCGCTACGCGAACTCAAAACAGTAATTATCTTTCCGGTGAAAAAGGAACGTTTGCAAAACCTACAATATTTCGCGTCTGTATTGCATTAATTTATCTGAACTCAATGAGTTTTTTAAATACTACGGAAGCGGACAAACAACTTAAATTTTGTAATTAATTGAAAAAAGGGTTTTGTACAGCTGTGATTTTAGGCGACAAAGTATCGCCACTTCAAGCCCAGAGGCAACGAGATTTTCCAAGGTCTGTAAGAAAGAAAACCAATGGCCCGGACATGACACCGTCTGATAATTTTCGATTCTGCAGAGCGTTGCAAAAGCTCACTTATCTGTGAAAATCGTTTTGTAAGCCACACTTCTGTGCTTGTTGGCTTGAATCGAGCCATCAACTATTCTTACGCCAATACGGTTAAAGATGCGTTCAACAAAAGCCACGATCTCCCCAGGAACCTGGAAATAATTTAAACCTAAGATATTCTTTTAAGTTTAAAGATTTGTGAAGGTACACTTGTATTGCGAGCAAGGTCGCGCGTTTGATCAGATGTTTTCGTCATGCCCCGCTGCGAGAAAGAATCTACATTTGAAAATGACTACCAACCGCAAATCGTAATCAGAAGCAAAACATAAATAAAGTGTATATACAGAGATCATGGGTCGGAAAATTGGACACCTCACGGGGGTAAAGATGATATGGTGCAAGATCGCTGTCCCGCGATCTCCAAGCCAAACGGGCCAGGAATGAAGCGGTGTCAGTTTACAGTGCGCCCTCCCTTCCTCGACCCGCTAAAATTATCCCAATCTAAAACTAGCAAATTTCTAGCAAAAGGGACGTATAAAAACAAACCTGCAAGTTGTTTCTTGTGTGACCAGTATCTTCAGATTCAGTGAAGCCAAAACAAAACAAACTTGGCGATAATAAACATCGAAGTCGAGCTCCAATCTTCTCTGTGCGCCATAATAGTCGTTTCGTTGGATAATCGAAGGACGAATTACAACTTCGCACCGACAATTTTAGCGTTGGTCGGTTAGATATCGAACCCGAGTTTTCTATTAGGCATTACCGTAAGATGTTATACGTATCATTGTTGGGATTATTTATAATCGTTTACGATTATTTACGATAACTAAGGTTATTACAATATTAAAATTTTAAGTTAAACAGTGGTGTAGTCTCTACCATACCTTGGTCCAGCAACCTTTCGACGTGGACAAAGATCTTTGGCATTTTGCTGATAGTTGTTTTATCTTGAAGAAGTTCGTTAAGATACTCATTTGATGCACCAACAGAAGAGGTCATGATGGCGGTTAGGGTTAGTAGAACGCAAAAACGAAAATAAAAGCTCAAACGTGGTGAAGAGATCGCTTCAAAACCATCTAAATATGAGCAAGCGAGCCGAGCAGCGTGCGCCGTCCTTCCATCAAAAACGCTCACTTTCTTCTCCTCCCGGGGCACTGGAGACGAATCAATTTCCCTTACCCCGTCCCATGCTCTCTCAACCGAAACATAATCATTACTGACACAAAATGGCGGCAGAAGCGAACTTGGACGATGCATTTTCAAAGTATCTTAGCGAGGTAAGACAGTATATTCTTTCTTATTATTCCAAGTCTAATACCTTAACATATCTAGATACCGCTTGTTTCAGCAGATCTTTTTCTGATCGCGAGAAGTGTATTGTCTGGATTCGTCATCAAAACTTCTCTACATGCAAAAATGCCAAAATACACCTTTCGGCTTTACGTTATAGTTTTTGCCGCTACTTTAATTAAGAGAATGTAATTATCTGTAATCACCTGTTTCAGTCAGGGATAGTGTATATATGTAAAGAGAAACCGCTATACTGATTGATATCCTTTATTTATGATAGAGCAAGGTATCGAATCGCAATATTTAACACACTATGTGCAGTTTATTTTGTCTAAAGCTGAAAAAAAAAAAATGTACTAACGTATTAATATAGCTCATACCATTATTGTTTCTGATATCAATTTTCTTCTAAAAAGAGTGCAAGACAAAACATTTCTCAGGTAGTTTGTTTGTCTGAGCCTTGAGTTACATATCTCGCCTTTATTAAATGGTTTTAATTTGAGATCGTTTATAAATGTAAAATACTACAACTATGGCAGAACTTTGCATATTACAGTTCTAGTCATCAACACCTCTGTTCACGACTACTGTATTTATGTAAACAAAGTAATATTTTTGGCTCTTTTTTTAAACATTTTCACAGTATCTTAGCGAGGTAAGACAGTTGAAGTAATCAAAATATGACATTGACAACTTCCAAAACAGTATAGAAACAAACCTGAAAGCCTAATTGACAGCAACATAAATAACATTAAACCAAAGAAGGAGATTTAAAACTACTGCCAGTACTGGTTGAATGATAAGTTTGAACAGCATGTGAGTGGTTGACTTTATGTATAAAACAGGCCACAAAGAGACCACAACAATGTGAAACTCATATTAATGTTTGGATATATATATAGTATAGGAAATGAGCTCTGTCCTATTGATAGAGGTCAAAGGGATATAATGAATGCAAATTGTTAAGTGCTATATATTACTCTTCAAAACCAGGCTGCCCTCCTAGAAAATTTATGGTAGTGCAGGATAGATAGATGATTGTCTACAACTTTTCACTACTTTTCAGTTTATCTGAAAATAATTTGATTCAACATCTAAATTCTACTTACAGTAAACAAAAGAAAACAAGCTGGTTAGTACTGAGAATATAAAATTTGATCATCCACCAAAAACTCTTGAAGATCAATTAAGAAATTCTCCCAAACTTCTCATAGGAATACTATGGACTTTAGTTGGGAGAATTTACAAACTCATCTTTTAGCACTCTTAGGGGTTAAAGGGTTAAGTGACCACTTTCCAAAGTTCAAATATTTTTGCTAATTGTTTATGTCTCCCAATTTTCAAGCTCTCAACCACTAAAAGCAGCCATTTTCCAAAGCCCCTGAGGACGGCCACTTAATAAATTAACACTAACTTTGAATAATTTGTTGTATATGTACAAAAGCAAGTGGCCCAAAAGTTTCAATTTAGACTTGAACACCTTTTATTTGGGTATCAATGATGACAAACAATGTTGTCAGCTTACTTCCACAGAACTTGAAATTTGAAAAGTTCACAGAAACTTTTATTTGAAGTTACTGGAGCAAACTGTGTGTTTATGTTTATTTTAGCAGACATTACTGCAGAATGGATGATACATGCATCTTTGAATTGCATTTACTTCCCATGCATCTTTTATTTTTCTAGCATAGTTGTACAAATGAAACTTGTACTAAATATTGGTGTTAACTATGTAGTTATTATATTACCTGGTATGAATTTGAAATTGAATTTAACTAAAACCTTGGTTTTTGTGCATTCTGTTTAGCACAAGGGCACCACATAAACATACTGTCTTGATCAATTTGTTTGAAAAAGGGAAATCTGTAACATACTGTACTGGTTAAAATCAACATAATTATACAATTCCTGTTTATTTTCAAACACAATACCTTTGTCAAACCGATCTTAGTAGTATTCTACCAATAAAGTTTCAAATCACTTGCCATAATTATATTTATTTAAATGTTTTGAGCTTGTGTAACAGGTTATGATGACTCTACTAAAAATGAATAGTTAAGCTAGTAAGTCATACAAATCTGTTCATAACAGATCATTAGTAAGAAGACTTGGTAGTGTAACTAGGTACAAAATGACTCTACTAGCTAAGCTAAGAAGCCATATTTGTTGGGATCAGGCCAGTATAATTGGCTCAGCAAGTCTTTGATAACCAGTAAAATTATATTGATAGTGACTAATATTGTGTGAAGCAATGATTGTCTCTGTGATCTCAGCCATTTTGTAACCTGTTAAAGATGAATGTAACCCACCCAGGCTTGAAATTTCTATTACTTGACAGTGTGTTTTGCTTTATTTAATTATATGAAGAATTTGTCTTACAACATTAAACCCTATTCAGACAAGGCCTTTTGGCTTTCCCTTGACTGGGGAGGGGGAGTGGGGGGGTTTGAAACGCTCCCCTTTATAACTCAGAGACAATTAAAGCTATGGTTACTAAATTTTGCAGATTAATAGATCTTTTATAAGCTTACTATTTTGGCATTGTCTTGGTAGATCATGATGTCATAACAGTAAAATTTCTCTGGTTTTTGGAAAATTTTGACACACTGCTGCTGTTACATGGTAGTTTGATGTTTTTACTTCCAAAAAGCTCTAAAATAATTCAAACGACTCAAAAAACACTGATTTGACAAAAAACATTTTTTTTATATTTGAGTGAAGTTCGTTTACATAGTAATGACATCATAGTTTTTACAACACAAAAACAAAAATTTTGCTATTGTATAATAACAATGACATCATCACATTTTAATTGATTAGAACCTATTGTTACTAAAAGGAAAGTGATTATTTATGTTTAAAGTCAATTTTTTTAAATAGTTAGAACAACATATTAATCAAAAATAATCGTTAAAATATGGTTGCCCTGGCAACAAGGTATAGAACATAACCAAATAAAAGTTAAACTATTGTTTTATCAGATAAAATTTAGGAAAAGTTACAAAATTTTGGCAAAGTATCTTAAATCGCCTAAAAACGAGACAGATTTTAATGCAAGGGTGACATGCATCAAATGCCCTCCATCCCAGTCTGAATAGGGTTTGATTAACTATGGAAAAATTATTTCAAGTATTGCAACAAGTTGTAGCAATGGCTTGGGGAAATCAACTTTAGTTAGTACGATGAACCCCAGTTAATTATTTCAAAGTCCAACTTAAGGGAAAAAGAAAAAAGTTTGAAGTAGCAGGAGTTCAGAATAACGGGTCAGTTTCAGTAAACTATGATTCTCTATGTTATGCAAAACCAACTGAAGGGAAATGAGTATTAGTTCAAAATATCGGGAAACTTTGAAATAGTCGAGTTGGAAATAATAAAAACACTATCATGGTAGTATGCAAAACCAAGGGAAAAAAATAGTTTGAAATTATGCATTGCAATAACTTTATTCATTTGATAGTGTGATTCAATCTTTTCCTCCAAAGTTGTGTGTGTTCACTTGGTACTTTCTATGGCTTAGTGGCTGAAAAAGATTGATGTTTCGATTTTTTTCAGGTAAAACAAATAGAAAAAAGAGATTCTGATCTCACAGGTGCTCAACAAATTGAAAGGTTGACTAAACCAGGATCCAAATATTTGAACCTGAATCCATATGAGGTATTATCGAGGAATAGCTGTGAAAAAAATTTGTCAAATCTTTTATGTTTCTCAAGTAAAATTTTGAAATTTAAGGTTTTTAGCTGATTTCAAAAATTTTGTTTTTCAAAAAAATTCCCATTTTTTAAAGTCTGTTGCCAATCCATAACTTTTAGATGAACTTGGACTGATGTTGTTTCTCAAGGTGGATAGATCATCAGTTTAATTTTGGCTCAAACTTGACCAAAGGTTATAGATTGGCAGCAAATTTTTTATAAAATGCAAATTTGCTCGAGCTACTAGTGACACAATCAGTTGAAAATCAATGTTAGTATCAGAGAACCATAAAAGGTTTTGACAAACTTTTTTCACCACTAGCCCTCATTTAGCAAGGTCTATCAACTGAAACTAAACAGTTTTCACTTCATATAGGCACTTTAGAAAATAGCCGTCAAATGTTGTTTTCAACTCTGTGTTAGACCAGTAAGTACACAGGTGTCTATTCATAGCCTAATTGAAACTATTATGAAAGTTTATGTGTAACCAGATGTATCAATTTTACTTATGTTCTCCCTCAGAGAAAACAGTAGTTTTAATTACTGTAACAGGGATTGAAAAAAATTTTGCTCAATCACAAATGGCAACTAAAGATTTTTGCAGTAGTTTTAATTAGTAAAAACAGTAGTAATTTTAGTTAGTATAACAGGGATAGAAATAACCTTTGGTCAATCACCAATGGCAACTAAGGGTTTTGGCTTAGGCAAGTAGAACTGCCTGTGAAGAGTGACCTTTTGCCTTTTTTGCAAGTGGAAAGTTGATGAGACATAAAAAGTAATATCAAAAAGAAAGTTTTTTGATGAAGATCAACATCTTTTATAAAATTTTGTGTTATCCCTGTGTACAAGAGTCTTACATTAACAATGCACCCAGTCCTGATGGACAGTTTGCAGTTACTCTTTGCTTAACAACTTTGTATACTCTATGTATAGGTTCTGAAAATACCAACAGAGGCTACAGAAGATGTGATCAAAAAGCAGTATAGAAAGGTAATTTTACTGAAAAGTTCATTTAGATTGTTCCACTAGCAGGCGTAAGGTTCAGGTGTTAGATGTGTTGAATACAGGTTTTCACAGTCAGCAAATAAGGTTTGAGTAGTTACAAAAATATTATTTAAGACCTTAAATTTGGACCTTTTGCCAATAAATTTCGGACAAACAATGACACTAAATTGTATATTTTTTTTGTTTATTTTTTCTGTGTCTGTACACCCACAGTATAAGAATTTAAATGAAACTAATATGATAAAGATTTTAAAAATAAAGGAACTACTTAAGTTAAGCATTCAACATTTTGAACAAAATACTGTCTTTAAACTCAAATGCTCATGCATTTGCTCCAAACGAAGCTCAAATTCTCAGCTTTAACAAAGGTTTGAGTGCTGCTAGAAATTTTTATGGTCTTATATTTAATATAATTTATTTTATTTTTGTTCTAATTAGTATGCTAATTAATGATAATTCTGTCCTAGATGTCATTCCTAGTTCACCCAGATAAAAACAGAGATGATGTAGAGAGAGCTCAGAAGGCCTTCGATGGTAAAGTTTCCTACTGGAGAAAACATTGAATAAATTTTGAGTATCAAATACTTCTGTAAATACCCAGGGTTCAAAATAATGTTCAGAAAATAATTTATGCCTTATTTTGTAGGCAGTTCAATGTAGACAAATTTGGCCAGCAGATTCTAGCATGAACAGACTGTTTATAACATTGAAGTAATTAGTTAGTTCCTTAAGAGACCTTCCTGGTTAACCACTTAGGGCCCAGAGAACACACAAAACTGCATTCTAAAGTCTAGTTTTACAAATTTCGTAGGGAGATGGGGGGGGGCGTTAATGTCCCTCCAGGGACACCTCTAAATTCCTGAGTTCTCCACCAGTTGAACCACTCCCTCAACATGACAGCAAACACTATGCAATACTGAATGGCCCATTTCTAGGCTGTTGAAACAGACCTTATTCTCTTCAGCACTTGTTTTGGTCCCATATCAAAATTAGTTGTATAATACACAGCTTTCAAATGAATGCTTTCGCTTAGAGAATAATTCCACCACACATTCATAAGGTTGCTTGTGACACTGCACTCCTGGTAGGTTTGTTTTGAGAATAAGTAAATGAAATAGAATTGGCTTTAAGTTGTTGCGTTATAACAAGCTTATTGAATGTTTCGTTGCAGCTGTCAATAGTGCATACAAGATTCTTCAGGATGAAGATAAAACAAAAAGATGTAAGCTAATTATTGAAGAGGCCCAAGTTTCTGTTAATCAAAAAGTAAGTACTTTTTCTTCAAGTTTAAAAGTTTATTTCAACCTTCCTCCTCTTATATTATCTCAATTAAAACAGATGTCTTCTTTTTGAGTCTTAAAAATGTATTTAAAGTTAACTACGAAAAATTTAGATTGTTTCACTTTGCCAGCACTGGCAACCATTTCGGATCTATGACTGAATAAGGGGGCCTGGCTAGAGATATTAGGATTGTTTGTGGCAAACAGATTGTGGAACTTCAAAGTTTTTGGAATGCTAGTTTTCAATATGGGAAGTAAAATATCCAAATTGCTTTCAATGATGGAAAGTGAAATGAATAGTTAGTGTCAAGCTCTGGTGTTGTTACATTTTCAACATCAAATATTGCATTAAGTGTTCTGATTGATTCACTCAATCTCGGTTATATTAATTATATTTATTGTATGGAAATTGGTTTTTAAATGTAGTCATTTTCAAATATCAATAGGTTTAGAAAACTAAAAAAAATTGATAGATGTAAACATGTGTTTACGCCATTCCAGCAATTCAAGTTCTTAGCACGTTGGTCGGATTTTAGCCTGATGTTTTTATAAGAAGGGAGTATCTAAGAAACTAAAAATTGTTGTTACAGCAATAAGTTTTATGATTCTTTTTTTATTCAACCACCGTTTTGAAACAGTAAAGTGTTGATGTATATAACATTTAGCAATGAAATCTTACTTAATTGAACAATACAGCTCGACCTCTGCCTAAGAGGATTCTTTATCTTTGATTGTCAGTTACCTTATTACATGAAATTTTAACATCACTTTAATTTCGCGAATTTTAGCGATTTTTTTAAAATCACTAAAATGAAGTGATGCTTAAAATAAGTGTCGCTAACTTAACGTGACGCTAAAATTGAGTGACTATAATTATATTTAAAAAAAAATTTTAAAGTGAGTATAATGTAACAAAAGCGTTTAAAAAGTCAATGTTTTGTGTTGTAACTTATGAGACAAGAGGATAGATAAAGTAAAACATCGACGTTGTGTTTTGGAACATGTATCTGTTAATAACAATGTGTTACTGTTGTTGTTACTGTTTTACTTTGTTGATGAAATTCATCCAAGATGTGTTAGAATTAATCTCCTTAAGAATGTCAATAAAGGAATCAAAAGAAAAAAAGCGTTTTTTACTCAAAATCGCGAAAATAAAGTGACTAGAAATATAAGTTTTTGGAAAAATCGCTAAATTTAAGTGTCGCTAAATATTTAAGCTACAAAATCGCTAAATTAACTTGACGCTAAAATTTCATGTAATAAGGTATATAATTTTCGTAAAATTTGTAGTCTGAAGTGTTTTTTCGTTACTAATTTTTAACGATGATACACGATTGTTGCTAATCTTGTATACTCTATAAATAACCTTAAATATTTTTTTCTTCGACGTGTCCATCATAACTTAAATGTATACTTTAAACAAATACAGTGAGGTTGTCTAATCATAAGTTTTAAAGCCCCAGGCTTCTATCAGACATCCTTATAAAAAAAAACATTTTTTTCTTTTGTATTATCTTGTAATTACTGATAATATTATTGATTAATTGATAAATAAATGAGTACTGATTACTGAGTTTTAATACCGTACCAACATTACTATCTTCCCAGTTGAAGGAAAAACGAAAACTAGCAAAGAAGGATGGGCAGGAAAGCATAGAAGAAGACAATGATGTTGAGAAGGTTTTTACTTTACTTATACATAAATGATTTGCTTAACTAAAAAGCGAAAGGTTCAACCTTGGGAAGTGAGAGAGGTGGGGGGCAGGAGGGGCTGAACCAGCTTCTAACTCCTGTACCCGTATATCCCGCCTCCTGTACCTTCATTGCCCTATATCTCCCGCCTCACGCCTGACGTTTCTCCCATATTCCGATGTTCCTAAATATCCCGCCGCCTGCCCTTTGATATCCCGAATCCTGGCCGCTTTCCTTTACCCTTTTTCTCGGGTTCCCGCCCTTTTCCACCCAGCCATGCAGTCTTTGTAATTTAGCAACTTTGGAAGCCTTGTTTCTTTCAAAATATTCTGTGTATCGAGCTAAAACTTTCAATGATTTTTCATTTTGCGGTACTCTAGAGAATTTTGGTTTCATTTTGTCCTCAGTGTTGAAGTTTGATTTATTTTGATGTAAACAAGGACGTCATACTGAAATCCGCCTATTGCGGATAGTTAACCAAAAAGACAAATAAACAGCAACACATAATGGGCAGAAAGAGGAAAAACTTTGTCAAACTGGCATGTTTTGAATATTTATGTTTTTCCTTCTCGGTCCGCAGTTCTTAAAGTTACTACGTGCAACTACTGCAAAGTTATTTGCAGACTACGAAATCAAGAGACAACAAGATGAAGAAAAACAAGGCAGAGAGCGGTAGGGTGTTTCTTTATGAACCTTGATATACGTCACAGTGAGCATGTTGTCCTTGATGGTCAGCAGCAAGAGTTGACAAGAAAGTTCGTGAAAATCTTGCGTTTTGTTCAAATTAAAAAATTTCTTCCGAATGCTCTTTTTTAGAATTATGTAATTTTTCGTAAATTGTCGCTAGGTATTGTTTGCTTATAAACTGCTATTTTTCTTTTTTCTTTGAACTGAGCACTCGTTTTTGTTTTGTGTGCGAATTTGCAACATTTTTACTCAAACTTTAAAGGACTAGGCGTCTATTTACATCGCGGTTGCTTTATTAGACTTTAGGCGTTTCTATTTTCAGTAGACTAAAGCCTACCAATGAAAACTTAATACGAAGGAAGAAAACTCAGTTGTATATTATATAGTATTGTTGTATATTGTATGTTTTGGTGGCTTGGCAGGAAACGTCAGCGCGAGGAGGAACTCGCTCAGGAGGAAGAAGCAAAGCGAAAAAAAGAATGGCAAAAAGAATGGGACGTAAGTGAAGTTAATGATCTTGAAAACACAAAATCGAGAATGTTCAGTATTCGTTCTCACTTGTACAAATGTATGGATTTCTATTGAAGTTGATCTAAAATCCAAATATCGTGCGTTTTTTAAACATTATTTTTGATCATTTTTTCTTTCTAAGTAATCAAACTGGCGTGTATGATTTTACTTTACTAATCTAAATTTTCCCGTCTATCGCCCGTTTTGTTTTTTAATTTTGCCTAGTGTTCATACCGTGTGTTAGTCTATGAGTTTGACCCAGGGCCCCTCACTCATTTATTTTATTTGGGGGGGGGGGGGTTCAAATTTTGTGCCTAAGAAAATTCCTCCCAACCACACACGAAAATCCAGTTTTCTGGCATGCCATAAAAAATTCCTGAATCGGAGCTATGAGTAATCACATTTATCACATCAACGGTCACTCTTTGTTTATTATGAATTCGTGTGACAACAAACTAATTGAGGTTAATTTAACTATTTATGCTAAGCACTGCTCCAGGTTACGAGACCCAAAGAAATCCCGGCCAAATCTGGCAACCCAAGACAACCCCAGCGTAGTTCACAGAGCCAAAAATATTCTTCAAACCAAAATTTCACACTCAAATTATCCCCACTCCCTGCCCGGGGGGG
>JAOBAT010093449.1:0-17135 GCA_026413305.1 Hydrozoanthus tunicans | reverse complement strand
GCCCTGGAGGGGTTATTTGTATCAATCATATCTCAAAAGTTAACCCGGGCACACCCCTTTTTTATTCCATTTTTGCAACTTTCATACAATGATTGACAAATGAGGAAAGTTTGAAAAATTCTAGGTGCGGGTTCCTTTTCGATGGAATGACCTTAACGGGTTTAAAGAACTCTAAAAAACACTTATAACTTTACTACTTATTTAATGATTTATTTTAATCTATTTTTTCAATTTTGACACTTTTTTTCCGACAGCTCATCGAGGTCACTTTTCTAAATGATTATTTAAATCATTAACAATAATATTAATAGACAAAAACTTTAAAAATCAATATCTGAAAATTTTAATCTTCTTACGAAACAAACGTTTCGACTGAAACCTTCAATCTTCATAAGTGATGGTCACGTGGCGGTGAACTGTCACGTGACAAACGTCGAAGAACGGAGGATTAAAGGTGTCATTTTCAAAACGTTTGTTAGTAAGAAGGTTTAAACTTCTAGAAAGTGATTTTAAAGATTTCAAAAAATTTTTGACTCCAATTAATCTGGATGAGCGACTTCACTCGCTTTCACATCAGAATACAGATTTATCGGCAGGATTTGCTCTTTCGAAATTTCCTTGCAACAAGTTTCAGCCGTAGTACACAAAGCCAGGTCGTTTTACAAAGGAAGCTTCACTGAGCTCCTTAGTTGAACTGTTCAGCTCACAGTTTTTCGTGTTTTGTGCCACGTATTCAAAGTTGAAGGAAGAGCATTTGGGAATGCGGAAACATCTGCGAGCACATTCATCCACACTGGAAACCATTGCGGTGTCAATCACGTGACCTAAGAGGGATTTGTCTTTGTCGTATAGCGTGGACGTTAGGATTGGCTGCGCGTGCATGTGCGGAAACGCTGACTCTGTTGGTTGAAAAACGGTATGATGTGAATTTCAATGATGTGGAAACGGTGATGAAAATGATTGAAAGTTTTTTCATTTTTTTTGTTGTTCCCTTTTTTGTAGTTTCTAAATGAATTTTATTGTAGGTCCTAGTGCTTTCTCTATTGTTATGTAAAACACATTTAGTTATGATCGAAAATTTTTCTAGTAACGCCGTCATCAATGTAATGATTTCACTTGAACTGTTTTCCATTAAAGCTGACATCGGGCCGATTTGTGCATTGTTTAGTAACATTGTTACTTCACTCAGAAGTCAAAATAACGTTAAAATGTTCTTTTAAAAAGCTGCAGCATGCAATGTTACCGTATAACTTGTCTTTTTGCACATAAATTACGTAGAAAAAAGTTAAAACTACACAGAAAAAAAAAAACACCTGTTGTGCAAAAAATAACTAGTTCTTTACTGTACACCGAACAACCACTCCTCAGCTCCGTCGTAACTACCTTTTAAGTTTCGCGCTCAATACCAATTACTTTTTGTTAATTTACCACGCATTGGCATCAGGTCTCATGCACCATGAATTGACTATTGTTTATAGTATATTTACGCGTTCCAGTATAATAAAAACATGTAGCTGTACTACATGTATACGAAACAGTGCTGTAGCGAGAAATGAGCCAACGATTAATTTATTTAAACGCTTTTTTCTGCCGTACTTGTTGGAGTTTAGCACTCTACCAAACGGTTTTACTTTTTGAGTTTCATCTGAAACATATATAAATGTATATATTGCATATCTCGGTGATTTTCATTCTCCTTTGCAGCAACAACACAAACCTTTTTTCAATTTGGTTCTGCAATACATCCTGTGAGAACGTAGCCATTTTGGTGAAATCCATTTTGCCCTTGGATCAATGCCGGTGATACCATGATTCAACCGTACTTTTTGTTCAACTGCACGCGGCATTTTACTGTCATCGTAGCCCGGTAGAGTCCAGTTTTGTGGTGGGAGACTGCTAGAACATCTCCAACTTTTGTCTGTTACCTGAGATACGAATTTGAGAAGTTAGGAAAAATAACTAATACAACCTTAAAAGTCTACTAATGCATGTGGACCCGTGGTATTAGACTGAAAACGTAAAATAATTGAGAGATTATACAATAAGCTACAAAGAAAAATCATAATACTTTCATTATGGCAATATAAATTCACACCTTTTAACTTTATAAATCTTCCCTTTTTAATCCCTATTTATATTTGGGTGGTAAGAATGACCGTCGTACATCTAGGGGTTAAAATTGTCAGTCCGGCATTAGCGGGTTAAAAGAAATCCTCTGTTGAACAAAGAGTATGGTATCTTTTTAGGGCTGGAGACCACGATATCATTGGACAGCTTGCAGTCCCGTGTTTTAGCAAAGAGGCGTAGAGAACAAGAAGTTAAGACAAAAGTGGTTTTGCAAACGTCCTACAACATTACGCACGCGCCTTTTTTTGACTGCTTATCACGTTCAGCGCAAATTAAAACGAGGCGGAACTTGGTAATTCTAAAATCGAAACGTATCTTTATGGTGAGATTTAATTGATACTCTTTGGTAGTTTTTAAGGTGTTTTTGGGACTTTCCGACGGTCACCCCTACCCTTTTTACCCCGGAGTACCCCCCTCCCCCCTCCCTCAGGGTTTCTAGCTTTTCTGACAGTTTCTGAAACTTCTAATCGGCACCTTGGGAACGTGTTGCAACTAGGCAAAATTCCAAGATAAAGATATAAAATATTTTTTTGCGAATAGGATTTTTATGTTTGTCCCTCTACTGTGTTCACCTATTACTGTAACTTAGTGTTGTGTGACACTGATTGGGGTGGAGGTTGTGATCAATATGTTGCAGCCCCTCTAGGCAGATTGATTGCTTGGTAGCCTCGTTTTTTGCCAGGCTCTTGCATTCGCTCAGAATTTTTTCATCAAGGGAACGTGTCTGCGTATTTTCTGCGTGTTTTCTGAAAGGCTTAAGAACCCCCTGTTTTGCAGGCCTACTGTTTAACAAATAAGAAAAAAACTGATGGTATTCGAAATTGCTTTTAGCATCTTTGTTGACGGATAATGTCGCCTGAATTTTATTTACACTTGGTAATGCTTTTGAGTATTTTTTTTTTGAGGAAGACTAGCTAACAAATAGACGTAAGCTCAATGGAAGAGAAAAAAGTTTAAACAATCTGGTGGTTTATAATGAACTACTAAACAAAGTAAGAAAGCCGGTACTAAGGTTTACCGTTCCGTCGCTGAATGAGGCAAGCAAGCCCCCTAGACCTATTTTGTTCTCAATGTCCACGGCGATGACCTGGGCACCACTGTTGAACTTGTACCGTTGCCCTTTGTTCCATTTTCTATTGTTCAGGGGATTGGTAACTAGTTTCCCGTCCACAAACACTCGTGCAAAATCGTCAGCGGTAAGATTTGCGATAAGTTCTGCATTAAATGAAAATTGTTCGCAAAAATGTAATTTCGAACAAACAGTCCGAATCAAAAGGTGAGGATCGTGAAATGGCAGAATTATAGAGCCGTGTGCGTAAGTATCGAACTGCGAGAAATTTCTCGAGTGATCAAGCGAAAGCTACGAAAATTAAATTAAAGCCAAACACGACGTGGAAACTATACACGACAGGGGGGATTTGCAGGGGATTTGGTCACAAGTTAGTTTTAACGTGATTAAACTCGTACTATTGAAATTCACCTTGTGTTGTATTATTCACCTTGCATGTGCCTTGTAGTGTTACTCGGACAAATTTTACTTCAAATCATTGATGGCTAGGGAATAACTCGAATTTCAAAAATGTGATAACTGAAGTCTTGCCATTCAATGTTTATCATTCACTGGAAATAATTCACTGCACTAACATAATCAAGATTGATTTATGTAATTAAACCAAATGAAAAAAGGAAGTAAAATATTAGAATAATTCAGCCCGATTTGTCGAAGGCATCGAGTCAAACTTTCGCAAAATTGCTGCTTTATCATTGGTGTGTTATTAAGATTAAATAAAATCCAAACTTACCCTGTCTGTTCCCTAACACCGCTAACGATTGGTTAAGGAGACACAACTGCACAAACTATAAAGACAGGCGAAAGTTTAAAAAGGCAAGCTCGAGAAAAAAAGGGTATGGTTCTTTCAGTTTAATTATGTGTTAACCGTCAAACAAACCTTTGAGGACAAAAAAACAGAAAACAATAACATTCTTTTTTTACTCTTTTTATTGCAACAATTCATAAGACAAAGGGGAAAAAAAAGAACTCAATAGTTTGGCTTCTAAAATGGTTTCAAATTGAAACAACTTTTGCACTAAAATAGTTTAAACTTTTTGGTCAGAGATACACACGCCAATGGCAAAATTATAATATAGAACGGTAACACGATTTGGTTTAGAACAACCTCCAAAAAATGTGCAAAAAGCTTAAGGAAAAAAAAGACAGCTCTTAAAACTTTCGTTTCCCAAAATATTTAAAATATAAGGACAAGAAAGCCAAATTACTTAAAATACCTTGAAATGTTTGTTTAGATAGTTTAGCCATTTTAGAAATATGGGAGACATTGACAGTAAACTTGGAAGCGGAACGATTTCTCATCATACTGCTTTATGATAACATTCTTATGTAATGAGTACATGCAAAGCACAGAAAGAAAATACGGAGTAAAACAAAAACTTTATCGATTTACACTTTGGATTCCCAAAATCATTGTAAAGAAAAATAATACATTTAGTTAATTTAAAATATTTAGTCTGAAACATACAAACAATTGGCACGAAAACAACACAGTAAGAAAATATGGAGTATAACAACAACAACTTAGTTTATTTACACATTGCTACCTCAACTCATTATAAAGTTAAATGACTATACGAAGCCAAATTAAATCGAATTAATTAAGAAATTGTGTCAGAAACACACACACAATTGGCACAAGATCAACACAGTAAGGAAAAAAATGAGTATAACAACAACAATTTTATCTATTTTCTAGCTTCCCAAAATCCTGTAAAATTTCTTTCTTTTGGCTTCTGTGCTACGGTTTAAATGATTTAATCAATTGACAAGAGCGCTTAGGACGTGCTTGAAATAGTAAGTTCCAATTTTTGTCACACTCCTGCTTGGCTTAGCAAACATTTTTTTTGTTAATGTGCTGTATTTAACATATATTTTTTTTAATTTGAAGTACAATGTTTTTTTCCTTTTTCATTCGACTTAATTTAGCGAAAATTCAGAAGTGGAAACATTGTCTTCAAATGAAAAGTTTGGCGGTCACGAAGATAGACCTCCCCTGCAGGAATATTTGCATCTGACTAGCATTGATTAGAAAAATTACATTATTTCTAGAGATATTAATCAGCGATTTTTGTTTACCTTGGTTTTCTATAGAGTAATTTTTTCATTTCCCTGAGGGAGGTCAGTGATCTGACCACCGAAACGTTGGGAACATTTTATTGTATAAAATTTTTCAAGTACGTTATCAACCTCCAGAGTAACAATAAGTATGATTGGTTTTAGGGTATGCCATTCAGAATTAACATCTCGATTTAAATTTTAAAACTGAAAATGTTTTCGGAGACACTCTCCTTTGTCAGTTATGTAAGTAACATAGAATAATGTACACATATGTATATTTATTTCTTTTTAAAGACAAACCAACTCCAGAATTAAAATGTCGGTACGAAAGAACAGCTTCAAAAACAAGGATTTGCCAAGTTCGCTTTCGCCAAAATAAATCATTTAGTTTGTTGAAAATAAAAGAGTGAACATTACGCCATCTCTTAATTTTTTATGAAAGGGTTTGCTTTTGGCTCTAATTATATGCCAAAAGCTATTAGTATAAAAAATTATTAGCATATATTGTGCATGATGTTTGACGTAAACTCCCCTCATGATATCTCAAAGTTGTTTTTAAAATAGTTTTGAAGATAACACTCACGGTATAATATGTCAAATATCACTATAGGTTTTATGATTTCACCTGTACAGTTACAATTAGAAGCTAGATTAGCTCACACAATACGAGAAGTTCCACCTCTCTTTTAACACATTTGCATTCCGAATAAATATCAGACAATTTTAAATATGTATTCAAGGACCACGAAAGTTTAAATTTATTTAACTCAGAAATTTGCATTGATGCTGCTTATTTCCCTTTTTTAGTTTACAAATTAAAAACCTTCCTATTAAATTGATTCCCCAACTTATTTTTTTGAACAACCCCTAATGCACTAGCTGTCCTTGCGCTTGAGTTTGCTTCGGCGTGCTTTTGCTTCGGTTGTTCTTACATAAACATTTCAAAAGTTCTAAGATACATCTGCACTACCTATGAATATCTTTCCATTTCTAGTTGAGTTGGCCATAACCTAAATAATGTCTCCTAAGGTTTCTTCATGAACCTCCTTGCCTTGTGTGTTTTTTTTTTCATTGCATGTATCTAAGTGTAGTTACTTTACCCATTAATTGTATTATGTTATAATATTTAAAATGTACTTAGATGTTCACTGTAAACATATATGTCATTGCGAAAAACAAGCAAAATACTAAACTGAAAGTGAACGATTTTTAGCGCTTTTAAATTCATGTCGAAGATGTTCGACCGTGTTTGGGTACAAAAAGATGGATTTTAGACTAAAAGGCGTCCATTTTGTCTACGACGGGCAATAACGGATGGAATTTGCTTTTCGATCACACATCGTCTGTTTATGCATACCTTAAAGACATTCAGTTTTAAAGTCTTGGTTACATGTTGTAACTTAAATCTACATCTAAAACTTACCTTTAAGATCCACATTATGCTCCTGACGGTTGAAGCAACCAAGAAGCATGCAAGTCAAGCCAATAACTAATTAATACTTTGAACTTTGAGCTCTTGGTAAACTGCTATAGGGTGAAATAACTTTTTTATAAAACAAGCATGGTTCATACTTCGTTTGAACCAGCCCCACAGTGTATCTGCTAATCTGAAGTTCCGATTATTTTCGTTTTTATTTGTAGGACACCTATGTTTGCGGTTTTGGTTATGGTATGGGTGGACGTCGGTGACGTCAGCCAGGAAAACCCCGGATGTTCTGTACAGTCTTCCTTGTGAACGCTTCCTTGTGAGTCGCTTGAGTTGACAGCTTTTGTGGAAGAAGAGGTGATTTATATTGTTATTTGACTTGTTATTCACACAAATTTTGTGATACAATCACGATGGACGGAACCCGGAGCGGGAATCGACGGTATAAACTGAACTGCGACCAACAGAGCCCGTTTCAAGCATTTTTGAAAGTATCTTTTCTGAGCAAAACTGAGACTACCTCGAGTAAAATAAAAATTTAAATCAATTTAGCAAATTTGAGCATTTTTGATTGAAACACCGTCGCCTTACTTCGACGATAACCCAGTATTAAAGTTTATTTCGTACGACGTAAGGAGAATGCAATCCTAATCTCATAGAGTCAGGTTGCTTATGGTCATTTGTGCAGCTGCCAAGCTAAGTCGTTCATCACATCAAATCGGCGCCATTTTGAATTGATAACTAACTATGACATCATGCGCGCGCATGTCCAGTATTGCCTCGTGTTTTTTTTCGATCTTGGAGTTGTTTTGGCAGATCGCGCGGAAGTATTTCCTCGTGGCTTTTATCGACTGTAGGGTTGTTTGGGCAGAGTGGAAGTATTGCTTCGTGGTTTTCGTCGAGCATGGAAGTGAAAATTTCGAACGCACCTAATTAATCTCTTATTTCTTCTTGTTTAGGGTATTATGTGACTTAAAACGTTAACTATTTAAAGATTATTTTACCAAATTAAAAACAAACTAAAAACGCAATGTTTAACTTTTATTTAGACAACCAGGAACAGTGTCATTATACTACGTACTTCTAATAAAACAAATTTGTGTGAAACCGGGTTTGAATATTTTAATAATTTGGTCTGTTTATAAAATTGTTTTCACAATGTGTGTGCATAAAACTCTAAAACATGCTTATAACGTTTACTACCTGAGTTTAATTATTTTTTATGTTTTGTTTTCATATCTAACACTTTTTTATTAGGAAAGTGTATGGAGGTCATTTTACCAAGTGATTAACAAGCTATTCTAGACTGAATTTCTTGCATTAGATTTAATGGTAAGGCATAAACGCAACTTTCTTACATTTGTTAGAAAAAAATTATATATATTGTGTTTGGTTTGAGTTATTGAAACGAAGGCTATCTCTAAAACTAGCTACGGCCTTGTAGTGAATAGTGCACATGCGCACTTCTAAGAAGTCCAGATCGTAGGCGTAAGAAACGCGTTGTGACTATCAACAGATTCTCAGCTAAGATTCAAGGTAGGCTTAAGTAATATCCCTACTCTCAATGTGTAGTAACTATGCAATTATCACTGCTATTACGAAGCTAAGCCCTTCCTTTAACCAAATTTGTGAATGTGTGGAGACTAAAATTTTTACTACAAGGACTTTTTCATTTGAAATCTCTGGCAACAACGGCAAGTTTTAGCCGTAGTACAAAAAACCAGATCGTTTTACAAAGGAAGTTTCACTGATCTTCCTAGTTGAGTTGTTCAGTTCACAGGTTTTCATGTTATGTGCCACGTACTCGAAGTTGAAGGAAGAGCAATTGAGAACGCTCAAACATCTGCCAACACAGTCATACACATTGGACACCAAGGCGGTGTCAATCACGTGATCTACAAGCGACTGATCTTTGTCTTGGAGGGAGGATACGAAGACCTGTCGTCCGTGAGGGAACAACTTCTCTGTTGGTTTAAAATAAACATTGTCTTTCTTCATGAAAATCAGAGTTTTGTTCGCAATTTCTTAAGGAAAAATTGAATGTTTAAACTTAAGTAGGATAGAAAACATGCCAAGCTTAGCAATTTCATTCAAAGTTGAAGCATATTGGTATAGTTATAAACTGGTCATAATTAGAGCTACAAAGATAAATTAAATCGGTGTAAAGACAGTTATCATGTGTACTAAATTTCAATTCATGTTTCCAGTAAGTAAAGGCAGAATCCTTAAGAGAACAACAAATCTTACATTAAGAAAACATAGAATAGTTTATCTACCTGCTTGACAACCGTAGAACTCGACACGCATTGTGATGTGGCCTCGCCAAGACCTTGGCAGGATTCGAATGTAGCGGGTCACTATCGCTGCTGATAGCGTGTGAGTCACCACAGTGTGTCTGTCTTGATTTCCAGAGAAAACCTTAAAAGGGAAATGGAATTTTCGGATAAAACGAAGGCCTTTTTGCGAGCAAATTAAATTTATGTCGGCTCTCTGAGGCGTTTTTTAGTTGTATTTTCGTAGGTGACATAATGTCACACGGAGGGGGTCGGGGGAAACAAATGTATCGATTCTCCCTCTGTAAATTGCCCCTGGGCATAAACGTTAGAGCTTGTACAAATTTCAGTTTCCGCCTTGCTATCAAAGATGTTAATTAAACCCTACCTCCTGGCCCAGACCCTCTCCGCATGTAATTTTGTCTTGATGTGCGTCTTGGTTGCCCTCACCTTTACTGGGCGAATGGTAATTTAGATACTTCTTACTCAATCTGTGTTATATATTATGCCGAGCGTTCATTTATATTACAGAGAGCAAGGAGGATCGGCATAAATGCATATTTTGATCACGCGAACACCTTGAGAGAAGTCAACTCTGACATGCTGTAATTATGCCAAAGGCAATTGTAAAGGAAATCGAGTAAGAAAAAATATTTTCTCTATTGAAAATGTAACTATATAAACATGAAGAACTTCGACCATTGCAAGTCATGAACGGTTAATGACAATAATTTTCCCTTCAGAAAATATCAAGGGTTTTGAACAAGTAAAGAAAAAGTAAAAAGTAGCGAAAGATTCCACAAACAAAATTGCTTTGTAGATTTTAAATTTGTAACATTGCAATGGAGTTTAAATTGATCTAAAAAGATTGTTTCTTTACCAAAACATTAAGATACAATTTTATAACAATAATTGGAACTGTGATATACCAGTTTTGTTAAGGTGCGAAATAGTAATTAGTAAATTCCAGTTTTGCTAAGGAGCGAAATAGTTATTAATAAATTCCATAACAGATATTGCTTATTGATAATACCTTTTTGACTTGATAGCTGTAAAAATTCACTCCATCCGGGCTATAGGACAACGAATAGGACGTCACCCAATGACTTCCATCTTGTCTTCCCTGAGTGGCCACGCCTGTTACCACTTTTTCTGAACCGAAATCAACCTGAAGCCACTGATTTTTGTTCATGACAGCCGCACACCATCCTCCTCTTCTGCCATTCCCGCTGACTAAATTTAGTCTTGCGTTCGATGCACTGTCGGTTAAGGAAACGGGGCGGTAAACCGACGATGACGTAATACTACTATCAGGTATTGTTCCGTCTTCCATTCCCAGTGGCTTGGTACACACGGAAGATAGTTGTCTCCCAGGGTTACCTAGAAAGCACACAGTTTGTAATTTGAAACGCTCCTCCTTTTGAGCTAAATACTAAATGCAAAAACTCTGAGATTGCAAATCATTTCTTATTTTTTAAACAATGATGTTACTAATACAAATTGTTCTTATTTTATCCTTCATGGCGATATTTGTTCTTGTCATAACAAAGGGGATTGGAGGAGTATTTGGTCGGAAAATGTTCTTATTCTGATTTTATGTGTCTTGTAAGCGTTTTTCGGACGATTTCTACCGGCTCCAACTGATGCATTAATTGCCTTTAATCGGAAGGGTGCGATCATAGAAACCTTTTTATTGAGTATTCATGAAACAAATGAAAAAACCAGCAACTGCTCCAAGCAAAACAAATAACGTTTTACTTTAAAACCAAATAACGATGAAGCCTTCCACAAGTGAAGTCGAAACGTCAATGTATTTTTAAATCTTAAATTTTAACGCGTGAAAACCGTATAACTTTTTAGAGATTTTATCTTCTTATCATGTCTTATCCACGCGAATCGAAAGCCTAAAGATTAGTAAATAATGACGAACTATATATAGTTTCACTTTTTTTCATTCCGTAGTCCTGAATACATGCATTTTTTCACATGAAATAAAGCAGTAGAAACTATCAGCGATCTTTCATAGAAAATATTGTTGTTAATATCACCAAGAACTCAAACTCTTGGCGCAGTTTGTTTATGTGAATGACACGAAAACGAATTTCTGGTAAGTATTTTACGTTTATAGGCGTTCCTTGAGGTATTTTTCACTACAGAAACCTCCAGACTGGCTTCATAACACCAGAATAAGCAAGGAGCAAGAATTTATTTCATGCTGATTGGGATGACAAAGGTTGTGTATCGAGCATTATCGCAATTCATTAATTAAGTAAACTGTCTCTCTGGCCGTTCTGTGGTTGTTTTCCAGTACCTACGAAGGCAATTTTCGGCAAGAATTTACTTCTAAAAGGTTCAATGGCTGCACAAATAACTCGGTAGGTCCAGGTGGATTAACACCGATACAAAACTTTCAAATTGAAATGATGGGTAGAAATTAACTTCGTACCACAGTCATGGTTGAATTATTCAAGGCCTGGTCCGGGTCCTTAAGTCGCCGGATTTATAGAGCAATTTATTGCGACTTAAGGCGACTTAAGGCGATTTAAGGCAATTTAAGGAAAAATGAGGTAAAAATGTGTGATTTAAGGCGACTTTAAGGCGATTTAAGGAAAAGTGAGTGAAAAATGACTGCGACTTATGATAGTGCTATTTAAGGCGACTTAAGACAATTTAAGGGACTTAAGGATCCAGAATAGGCCTTATTCAGAACTGCTTTTGGGCATTATAAATACCGAAACAATGGTAATCGCCAAACTTGCACTAAGAAAAAGGCTGCAGTTTGGCAAAGAAATTAACGAGAATCAATTAAGAGCTTTTCTAATTCTTTATCACTTGTATACTTAATATCTAATTTCGTTTTCTTTTGCGAGCTAGTTGTTTATCCTTTAGTATCGTTCTATTGACGCCTTTTACAAGAGAAGGCGAAAAGTATATATGTTTTTAAATTATAACCAGTGAAAAACCGTTTTTAAAGATATAATCCTTTAATCAGGTTTTATCCTTAAAATGAGAGCCTGAAGACTAGGGACCAATGTCAACCATCGCCAAGTATATTGTTATTGAGTTTGTAGACTAGTTTCGTTTACAAACGTTTTTCTATTAGAAAGAGAGAAGTCCGTGTTTTGGTGCTGTTCCGAGACAAGTAAAAGAGGCGCTTATGGTTTTGCTACAGACAAACATTGTTAAGCTTGGCAGCGACCGGGCGTTACAGTCGGTGTTTCGGAAGCAAATTTTGAGAAACTTGAGCGAGCTGACAAAATTAACGGTTCACTGATGTTCTATGTATTATAGATACGAGAAGATTGTAATTTTTAGAATTATCGTTCCTAGAGAAATGATATTTACTGATGTCATCCTGTCAGGGGTTCAAGTGACTTAGCCACAACTATCGAGTGATGATTGAAAAAATATAGTTGTAAAAATTCTTAATGCAGGATAAAAAGCAGATCTAGCTGAGCTGTTTTATTGATTTGCGTTTCACAGTCTTTGTTTGTTACTCCGTTGATTTTTAACAAAACAGAAAAGTGAAAAAAGAATAATTAAAAAAATGATTTAAAAAAATTCCGATGAGTCGGGTTTCTCAAAACGTTTTCTCTCGCAAAACCTACCCTGTCCGTTTTCTAGCGCCATCACTACTTGGCTGTTGAGGCTCATTTGCGCAACCTATCGTGAAAGACCATAGATAAATATAAATTTTTTCTCGCACAAAATAGATAAAAGTAACGTAATAGTTCTTTCTAGCCCGAAATTAAACTTTAATTGGCAGTCAAACTGTTTAGGAACAAGCGGGTTATCAGTTCAATGCGATAGTAAGAATACTGAAACAGTTAACACTTTCCACATCTTTGTTTCTAACTAATAACAATGCTTGTCTCCAACTTCTTTTTCTCTTACAAAATTTGCTATTATAAGTAATATGACTAATACATAACTATTTCCCTCCTTCATAGTTTCACCGTGGTAGTGGCCAACTCGAAAGCTTTTGACCACTACGCACTTCTTCCTCTTAAAGTATAGTTCATCAAAATTTATCTCTTATTATAAGCTTTGATGTAATTGAAAAGAAACTGTGAATGTAAATAGGTTCAAATTAAAAACTGTAACCTTTTGATTACAGGATAGAAGGATACAGTAGATTAATATAGGAATCTGTATCAATGAAAACGTACTCCAATAGTTAAAGACTAATTTCTCTGGTTGAATGCACGATCTTTCGGCTGTCAACTTACAACCTTTACCTAGTAAAATAATGAATACACGGAGAAATATTAATTGTCCTGCACACAACGCTCTACAATAACAAGAAAACTTATTTGAAACGCTAAATCACAAAATGCAAATTATCCTGTCATCCCTTTCTAAAGAAATTAGAACTTTAACAATCTCAAATCCAGATCTTCAGATTGTTACAAAGACATTGCTTTGTTTATGTATCCTTGCTTCAGAAAAAGATGACTCTTGTCATATAAAGCATGCATGACTTTTTAGATTATTTTGAAATTGCTACATGTATGTTTGTACTTTTAGAATTGCTTGAGAATACTGGAAAGTCATGTCAAAGCTGTGTTGTTGTTACAATTTTGTATGAAAGTTGTTAAAAGAGACGCGTTTCAGTTTTGTTCCTATGTTTAAACTAAACCTGCGGTCGCAAATCTAAAAGCTCAAGGTTGTATTGAGAGTTTTGCATTAGTTTAGAACAAAATGCTAGTATTGTTGCAAGGTTGAGTTACAATTACTAACCTATAGCTATAGTACTAGTATCGAAAGTGTTAGAACAATTTTTTTCATTAATTGAATTTCTTTAAGACTTGCCTGTACCAGAAGTAAAATCCACATTGCTCCCATTTGCCGAAGCAGCCAAGTTACCAGTACTAGTCACTCTAGGTTAAAATAAAGTCAGGTTCTAAGTTAATATGAGTAAAAGTGGTAGCCAGTTGTGTCTAGAGTAACAGACTAGTTTTTTTCCTTTATTCATACATCTAAATTGCTTACCTGTAGCTAACTCGAAACTCCACATCACTTCTATTTGTCAAAAAGCGTTAAGCTACCAGTGAAGTAAAAGAGTTTTGTCTCTGTGCTCCTGGTAAAGCTATTATATAACCGAGCTTTTGGTCTGTCAACTCATTAATAAATTATTTTGACTGTTAATTCAATAGGCTATTAAAGAATAAGATAACTGCATATCGTGTTGATCTAGACGGGAAAAACATATCAATTCAGGAATTTTTGAATTAAAAAGATAGACAGATGACTTCCTTTAAGAAGTGTAACACTTTTCAGTAGTAAAAACTACAGAGCTTTTAAGAGCGACTATATTTTTCCCTTAAAAATCAAGAATCCGCGGCACGGCTTCAAAGATCGAAATTCGTGATGCTTTGTCTTAATAACACTTTTCAGGAACTGTTTTCAAAACTGTTAACAAATCTTTCTGCACTGGAAATCAGTATTTTCAAGAAGTCAAGAAAACTGAAAACACACATTTAACCTAAATTATCATACGTGCAGAAATCAAGCCCAAAATTAAGGAAAGTTGGCACTGTCAAACTTTGACATGCGGACACGAAAATAAACGAGAAATTATTTATAATTTTGCTTGTTTATTGAATAATTCATATTGAATATTTATTTGAGATTCGGAGAAGATCAGCTGGGTTTTCTTGCTTCATTGAAAACCGGGATATTGAGCAGACAAAAAATTTACATAAAGTTCAGAGTGCTAAAAGTTATCTTGGTATGTCCGATACAATGTTAATTCGAACACTACAGCGAGTTTAGCCTTTACAGTCTAATTTTATGAAGCAAATTTTTGGTGACTCAAGATTCGCGTTGACAAAACAAATCAACCTCAAACTCGATGAGGAAAAAAATTTGCATGTAGTAAGGCAAACACAAATTTATTAAGTCTACTAATAATTTTGAGCATTGGTTCACTTAAAGTCTAACAAAAACAAACTTTTGTTAATATTTGGTAACCATTTTGTTCTATTAAATTTTATGAATAAAGCTTTATTCATTCATAGTTTCTTTGACAAGATCTTTTTTAACACAAGCAGCTCTCTTACGGTTTGTCGTGATCAGTAACTTGCACAGAGTTCTTCCTCGTCGTGTGTTCTCACGCATTACATATGCTCTTACACAAAGGTCGCAATTTGTTCATGCTCAGAGCTGGGCGAAGGGATTTGGGATTTTGGGAAATTTAAAAAGGTTGTTGGAGATCGTACACCAAAATTCCAATGTGCTCGCATTTTTAAGGCAATGCTCGAATGCTCGCGCAAATTTTGATAGGTGCTAGCATCGTATTTTATAATGTTCTCGAATGCTTGATTTACTTCAAAACGAAAATGCTCGGTCTCGCATAGGAGCATTCGAAGTCCCTGATACCCTTAAAACTCTTGCAAATTCCAAGCTAATTCGAATATGAACAGACCACAAAGCATCAATACTAAAGTAATATCCAAAAAATAATTTCCGAATTGAGATCTCAAAGAGATGGATGATCGACACTTTGTTGCGATATTAATCATGTACGTATATTCTTTAAAGTTGATCGATGTTATTATTTTGTTCTTCTTTATAGGTAAAGAGTGCACCAATGCTGAAATCCGGCTTTTGGGCCATGAAATACCAGATAACTGTGCTTGACAATTTTTTAACACTCCTAGCAACAAACCTTCACGTTTACTTTTTTTTAAAAACCAGACCAGAAATTTCTCCAAACAACTCAACAACCTTTGAGCGCTTTTGCAGATGACTTTTCACCCCTAACACTTTTGTAACTCGTTCCATGGCAAATTCTCGACATCTAACATGTTTGGAAGTATATAGAAAATGTTATGTAAGTGCAGAAAAGTTCGAGTAAAAACACTAATCAGTTACACCCTTAGATTCAATTAGTGTCTAGAATTGAATGCAAAGCTTGATTCTAGATCTTACTCCTCAAGACGTTTGTTTGTCAATCAACCAAGCTCAGTGGGGTTGTAAATGGTAATTTCCATAATTCAAACGGCACAACAGAAAAAATGTTTTCTACTACAGTACTTGTTGGCTTGGAGTGACAACTAAATAATTGTGTATCAAGATCGTTGGTTTTTATACTGTGTTTGTTCATTTTGTTCTTTGTTATTCAATAAAGTGCAAGAAATGACATCACAAGTATTGTGTTTCTACAGAGTAGAATTAAATTTTAGTACAGTACAGTACACCTTCCGTTCAGCAATTTGATTGTTTTCAAAAAAAGTGTCCATCTTACTGATCTTGATAAATTAGTTATGCTAAATCACCTCATCCTCTTTCTTTGTTTCTCCGCCTCTAAATTTTCTCAACGTCGCGTCCAATTCATTTTCTCTATACCAAATTCAATTGCATTGCGTCGTGATTTAAGAACGCAAACTATATATTAAGTAGTCTATTGGATTACTTAACATCTTAAAAAACAAGTAAAAGTGCAACATTTTACTTTTATTTAGACAACTAGGAAAAGTGTCATTATACTACTTCTAATAAAACAAATTTGTTTGAAAATGGGGTGTGAATTTTAATGATTTCGTCTGAAATAGGTGTTTTGTAAAATTTTATTCAAATATCTTATTAATAGCATAAGTATGAATAAAACCCCATAAACATGCTGAGTTTGATTATTTTTGCCTTTTTTGTTACTTCTATATAACACCTTTTTTCGGACATGCAGCGTATCGAGGTCATTTTAACAAGTGATTAATAAGCTAATCTAGAATAGAATGCATTAGAATCAATGAGGACGACAAAAACCAATTTTGTAACGTAGCTGAGAAAAAATTACATTGTATTTGGTTCGACTTATGAAAGAAATGCTATCTCTAGACTAGCTACCGCCTTTTAGTCAAAAGTGCGCATGCACACTTCTAACTAGTGTTAGTATGTATCCCATATTGTAGGCTTAAGGAACGCGTTGAGATTATCAATAGATTCTTAGCTAAGATTCTATATGGGCAGGCTTAAGAATCACATCCGAACTTTACCACTACGTACTCTTCCTTCCATCAAACTTGTGAAAGTGTGAAGATTAAAACTGTTACTACAAGGACTTCTTCTTTTGAAATCTCTCGTTCTAGCCGTAGTACACGAAGCCAGGTCGTTTTACAAAGGAAGCTTCACTGAGCTCCTTAGTTGAACTGTTCAGCTCGCAGGTTTTCATGTTTTG
>JAOBAT010093438.1:0-17138 GCA_026413305.1 Hydrozoanthus tunicans | reverse complement strand
ACATAGCGAGGTGGTATCCTTAGCTGGTTTGTACCGCAAGTTGGAGATCCAAAACTCAGCCAGACAAGCTAAAAGAGCTATAAACGAAAGGAGCCTAATCGGCGGTGCGTGTGACCGCCATTAGTTCCCAGTCCCCAATACCACAATACAACTTGCACAATCAAACTAGAATTTCTCGGAAAATCAGCGTGACACGAGAAAAAAAACTCTTAAGTACGTACTCCATATCGTTAGGGATTTTAGTTTTAAAAAGTTGTATGTAGGGCTCAGTTCCCCTTAAACCTTATTTGAAAATTTAAAGCATGGTTGTTTATTTTTCTGCACAGTATGGACTGGGGACACCATTCCAAGTGATTACCCGTGCCTCCTTAAGGGTCTGGGAACGAGATTGGTCAGCTTGTTACCAGGGCCCCCTCTTCGTCACTCGGCTGAAGCTGCAAAGGCGTGAGGTAGCAGCAATCCAGAAACAACAAAATTCCAAGCCGCCGCGAGATATTTATCTGAAACACCCTTGGTGGGGGAAATTTCAGGTTTATCATGAATAATGATGCAGAATTGGGGTTTTCATCACTTATGAGTTTTAAAGTATATGTTTTTCAATTTTTTTTTCTGGCTGTTTACTCACAGTCAATTTAGGCAAATTTTACAAATGTGGTTGTATTATTTTATGATTCTGTTCCTTACTAAATTGTTTGAATTTTACGCGTCAGCTCTCCAAAAAGGCTCTATATCGGTTGTATCGTGTTTTACCTTCAAGTATTTGACAACTAACTTCCAGTGAGTTTAAATAACTGGCAAAACAAGTACAGCTGAATTAAGACTACGAATGAAACAGATGGAATTAAGTCAATAACGGTTTTTTTTATGCAGCAGTTCTTTCCAATGAAGTGTTAACTGTTTTACTTTAACAAATGAATATAAATAAGTTTTTTACATTCAATAAACAAAAGTTGATACCGAGTTTCTCATCAGTTCGGTGGTTGCATGGAAAAAACTAGACTGCAACACCTTCTAATTGAGGCCCCGTCCACAGGAATCCGAATATTTTTGAAACGGCGTATCTTTTTGTTTGGATTCGTGTGGACGGGGCCTTGATCGAAAGCAAAGTTGTAAACACGAGGTAGGAGGTATCCGCCATTTTAAATCAGTTAGTTTTCATAACAGCCTGGACCCGATTTTTATTACATCAGCGAATTCGAAAACATCTGGTTCCGTCTTTTATACGAATCCGCGAACTCGACGATTGAAAAAAAATCCACTCAGGAGAGCGATGGTTTTGGTCAGCGGAGTCGCTGGTTTTTGTGGACGGAAGGCCGATTCGCAAAGAAATATACGCGATTTTAAAAATATCCAGGTTCTCGTGGAAGGGATCTAACTTTGAGCTTTAATGTGACTTATATATGGTCGCCTTCCAGTTCATTTATTTACTGCCCTCCGCCCTCTTCGCCTTCCAGTTGTCAATTTGCTTTCGATACAAAAGCTCGTCTTTTTTTCGCGCCAAAGCGAAAGTTGTGCTTGTGGTGAATTGAGTGGGTGCGTCTATAGTTGTATAAAGTAAAAGGTAAAAAATGAAAACAAATTTTGCGTCAGATTTTGAGATCTGCTGATAGAAGCTTGGTATCAATATTTTATGACCTCAACTCGTACACAACAAAGTTTTCAAATCAAACAACTTGCATTTCTTTTTCGTATATAACTCGCACATAAATTTCTGGAAAATAACTGTTTTTCGAACAGTTATATATGGCCAAATACATAAGTTGTCACTTCTTCCTCGCCTGATATATGTTAAATGGACTTTACGGTCCAAATCATTTCCATATCTGAATACCAAGGCCCAGTTGTTCAAAGGCCGATTAGCACTAACCCAGGTTTGATTTTTAAGCTTTGCCTTAGAGAGACTGATTTGAGCTGTAAATTTTTAATTGACAGGTTTTTCTCTTGAAAATTTAAACAGTAGTTCATAAGAATTCTAGACCGTTTTTTAGAAAAGGAAATGCTACTTGAATTTTAGCTTAACCCAGGTTAAAAGTAACCAGCCTTTGAACAACCCAGCCAAAGTCTTTTAAATTGTAGTAACAAACAGTAAAGTTGTCTTTCTAAAATACCCTTGTTTACAACTGAAATGAAATAATTAAAACTGAGCTACACGATCAAAAAATTAGCACGTGTGTACGAGAAATTGAGAAATGCGTCTGAAATAAAGCCGACAAGATACTATAACTGTTCTCAACAGTGTTTGATAAAATTCTGGTTACTTCCCTCTCATGTTGTTTAGCAGACATGTCGACATTCGACATAGTACGATAGCGCTTGTCCAAAACAAGTAGGACAACGAATGTATCCCTTCGTAACCGACCTGGTTGGCTATTTTCCCCAACCTTTGTGAGATTTTGGTCAAACAGGACCCTGGTCAAATCTTTAAAAAAAACTGATCGACTTTTGATGAACCTTGGCGAAAAGTTAAACCTCCCTTGCGACCTGGTGGAGTTTGGATTATGATTAGGTTAATAAATGATTGATAACCAATACGAAATGAGAATATCTTAAAACTAGAACCTGTACATTTTCCTTTCTTAAATTCTTCGGTCGTGTTATTTGGGTGCATCTTTAAGGTAGCCGAAACAAGGTCCGTTCAAGAAAATAATGATCATTTATTTCGATGTAAACTCGCGCTAACACGAGAATTTCTCATGGATTAGCACTCTGGATATTAACTCTGCATTTTTGATTCCTGTTCTAATAAATTAGTGCGTTTCCAGCTATTTGAGAAGTGTAAAATTCAATTTTTATTGACACCTTGCATCCTTATTCCCATCAACTGTAGCTAAATGACTTTAGCTTCTCAAAGTATTATTATATCTATTCTAATACTAAAAATTTTTCCAGGAGAAACCTACCTCCCCCCGAGATAAGGCGAGCGCGTGCTCAGCAAACTATCTTCCCCCGCGGGGGGTAGGGGGGGGCACTCCGGCTTAAAACTGGTTAGGGGTGCTTGATGCACCTTTTAGGGTCGAAAATGAGACCTCGCAGCCTCCGGCCACTCGACAGATTTTTCGTTTTAAAAAACATAAAAGGCCATACAAGAACCTAAGAACTGGAAACATAATTTGAGGATATATAGCTCGCAGACCACTTGTGCTTTGAAAATCCTCTGCCACATCAAAATAATGGACACGAAGATAGATCCAAGCCAATCGATGATTTAAAATCACATTGCTTTTAACAGTATTTTCGGAAACAAAAGGACACAGTTTTTGAGAAGAAAGTTTCTTTTCCTTTGCAAGTGAAGTGTTGCATTGTTCTAGGGGTTCTAGGTTTCTGTGCTTGACTTTAAAATAGCTGACGCAAAACATTTTTGAACTCCTTGCTTCTTAAACAGTAAATGAAAGGGTTCAAAGATGAAATAGAAAACGCAATAGTAGCTCCCCACGGCCATGTTGCTCTCATCTGCTGTCTCGCACATTCGTCCTCAGTTGCATTTCGAACGGCAGCGATGATAAAACCTGGCATCCAAAACACAATTGTAACAGCAATTATAATTGCGATTGTCCAAGCTCCTTTGGCGTTCTTGATTAACGCTGCTGTATGTCCTCTTTCTGCTGCAGTTTGACAAGTTATCTTCTCCCTTTGTGACTTCACAGCTCTCCAGATGTGATAATAGCAATATAAAGTAATCAAGAAAGGAATTATAAAAGTAATAAATAAGCTTGCTCGCCATATTCGTTGGAGTACAGAGGTGACTGTTATCATTAGGCTAACAGAAGGTAAAATCAGGGATGACATCCAGCAAAATGCTATGATGCAAAGGCTGCGTTTGCGAGTAACTATCTCCGGATAGTGGAAACAGTTGGTTACTGCTATGTAGCGGTCCACAGTCACTGCAAGGAGGTTGAATGTCGTAGCACCGAGTGTCTGTAGAAACATGTACTGGCTAAACACAGAAAGTGGATGATGGGTTTCAAAAATGTTTAAATAAGTTTTGATGGCGAGAACTGGGTTCATAATCATCCCCACCATTAAGTCGGCCACTGCTAGGGAACAAATGAACTGATTAGAGACGGTTTGTAAAGCTGGGTACCTGCAGATAGCGATTATAACAAAGAGGTTTTCACTCGTAGCCATCACCGCCAAAATGCTGTTGATGATCGGCAAACAAACGATAGAGGTGTCATCCAGAATTATCTTGCATTCAGAGACATTCAACGACGGGGCCATACCTATCGCTTAGTTCTTTTCCATTAACAAATGTTATGCCAGCATTATATAGCATTTACTTTAAAGATTGGAGATTCTGGCCCAGCTTTTGGTCTTATTCTTAACTGAAAGAAAGGCTTTCGATGATACGCTTTAATACTTAGTGATAGCTCCAAGTTGATAAGGATGACTGCGGCAACAGTTCCTATAAACTGTGTACGATTGTTATTCTCCTGAATTTATTTCCTGAGACCGTTCTGTGAGAAAATATGAGTAGATTAGTTTTGATATGTTTTGTGTCGAGCAAGCGGTTCCAATTACGCTCTAAGCGTGAAGCATACAAAAGTTAACAAGAACGGAAAGCCTTTTTTTCTGATGCTTGTACTTACTTAAAGCTAAAGACATTTACAGCTGTTACACTTTGTGCAACGCTTTTATGATGTATTGTGTTTGACAGGTGAGAACAAGACTTTAAGCACAAAGTACTCTCAACTTACAAAGAGAAGAGTTTGAGACAAAAAAGAATACTTAAATTGCTTCATTGTGGGACTAAGTCCGGCTCAGATAAAATAAATATGAGAAAGAGAAGACTCGCTATAGCTATACTTCTTTGGTGACACAATGGTTGTGGTCTCACTAGGAAAAGCTCGCTATCGTAAAGCAAAGTTTACTTTCAAGTGAGACCGGCCTTTTTCAGTTTACCATCGTAAACTCAACTCTTGAGTTGCAGATCAAAAGATCGATACTTAGAAACAAAGTTCCGACTGTCCTGCTGCGCCTCGTGATGGCATGTCTTCCCTTTCTTCGCGATGATTTGCAAGTGAATTAGACAGGGCTATTGATCAAAGTGTCCCGCGCTTGCTAGGCCAAATACTTTTGAACAAGCTGCGCAGTCGACAAGATCTTTGGTGTAGCAACAGTACTGAGATATAAAATAAAAATAAAAAAATTGAGAGAATGCGTTTTCCAGTTGTGTGTGTTCTCGCTAACAATCATTGAAGAAAATTTGACAGCGTCAGTTTCAGTGTTCACTTCTGTTCTGCAAAAGGGAAAGACATAAAGTTCCTAAAATGAAACGGAAGGCAAACTTGCTCATTCGAACGCCCCCAGTTCTAATAGTTGTTTGCTTCCAATTGTTACTCGCTTTTTTAAAAAAAAAAGATTAATCAAAATTTCTCATTTTTTTAATTTCGTCATTGCCTCACGGTAAACACTGTATGTATAAACGGAAGTTTTTAGTTTTGACTTGGTATAGACCGGCTGATAAAACACATTCTTTTTCGAAATGCAATCTACCCTTAATGGTGTTCAAAATTACTCCAGAGTAATGTAAAATGTAGGTTTAACTGAGGGTAGAATCTAGTAGCTTTCCGAAGCACAGCAAATATAAATACTGACTGCGCATGTAATTAATTTCACTAAGACTATAACTTGAATTAAAGTCGAAATATTGTTGTTTAAGTTCAACACTCGTTTCGTGGTCCAAAGGTTGGATTTTTTGAACGATGTTTTCTTTTCTCGGGCTAGTTGTTATAAAGATGTACTTTAAACTGTCAGATCAACATGGCTTTTGAGGACAACTTGCTGCTTAATTTGTGAACAAATTTTTAATGAACCTTTTCTTTGCATGAAAGTGATAAAAACGTTTTCTTTTGATAATCTTTGAATCTAAGAGCTTAGGCCCACCAAAAAACCAAGAAAGTTCCAACAAGTAGTGAATAAAACTCATCAGAGCTTCATGCAACGACCCATCGTCAGTGTTAATATTTTGCTTGGGCCGGAACTGTATCAACCAGCGGTACACATAATGGAGCTCTTTTAAAAGCATTTTAAGTTGTTTTCCGGCGGGTTGAGACACTTGCTTTCAATCGACGCGTTACTAAACGAGGCAGAAGAACTTGCAGCTGTCATGCGGAATGGGAAAATGCTTTCTACAAAGTTACCAAGCCAAAGCTTTCCTTTTTGAACGGATCATCCCCGTGTAATAAACTTTTTTTTAAGATAAAAAATATACCAACGGAAATAAAAAAATGTGACCAAGCAGCAGCAAATGCAGCACACCAAAAAAGCAAAATTGCTTTATTGTGTGAAAATTTCCCAAAAACTATAGTCGATTATCAACATTTTGAAATTTTGAAAGTCATTCATTTTTACAGACGAAGCTGGGCGGGCATTGATTCCCGTCCACATTGCTTCTCACAGGAAACATATCCAACAACTAACCTTTATATTTCCGTCAAATTGTGGCCAATCTTTATATGAATTTTTGTAACTCTACAAATATCAATGGGTTGAAGGTGATAACGGACTCGTATTCCCGTTAAATTGAACATGTTTCCGTGCAATACTAGCGTGCTTAATGGTCTACAATAAAACCGATTTAAACTTTGTTGATTTGCAACAAGAAAAAGAAAAAATACCTTGTCTCATTCTTGCACTAGTATCCAAGAAAGCGGTAGTGGAGACAAAGCTGAGATGAAGAGTTTAGCGTGTCACATAAGATGACACTATATTCTCACATTAGGCACTGGCCGAGCTGTTATCGTGTTCGACTCGTTTTTCTAGGGTGGCGAGAGTTCAAGCATCAATCAGACCATAGATAACTTACTCACCTTGTTCCAACCGACTCAGCTGTATAAATGATTATACTAGTTTCTGCTTGGGTCCGACCTAACTGTTAATCCATACGGAAGTTAAGGACTTTTCCTCACCGTGGCTTTTAGTAAATATGAAGCAATTATCCCCCGAAGTAGAGGTGACTAATGGGACATTGATTGGGATAATTGTTTAAGGTTAAGCCAAATCAGTCGAATAAATGCAAGTTAGAGCTGGTGAATGACAAGTTTGAACCGAATTTGTCAATTTCAATTTACAAATCCGAGTAAGAAAAGCCCGCACTCACTTTAATCGTTGTTTGTACTTTTTCTTGAGATTTCGGGGTAAAACAACTTTCATCCTACTTGTGAACAATACATCCCAAATTTAGTGGCCTTTTTTTGTGTTTAAAGGGAATGGCTAAACGGTTTATTTCGTGAATCTCCTTTTCCGAGATTGGCGCGAAACGAGTGTCCATTTCGACAGCTTTCTCAAAACAAGGATATTTACTGTTTCAGAGACAAATATTAATCAGAGCGCACGAAAAAAACTATTCACTGATTTGGTATATACTAATAATAATTATCAATCTATTGATTAAGTATTGATTTATGTATTTTTCAAAGGGTAAATTTTACATACATTTATTTTGATACTTTAGTAGTATGACTAATTCGTTCGTGTTTTGCTTTTATTTCTCCTCTAACATTAATTTTTTTTATTAGGCTTTCTCCTAAAAAGAGCTCCCGGAGTGGAGGTGACTAACGGGACACTGATGGGGACAATTGTTTAAGGCTATGCCAAATCAGTCGAATAAATTCAAGTGAAAGTTGGTGAACGTCAAGTTTGACCCAAATTGATCAGTTTAAATTTTGAAACGCAAGTAAGAAAAGACCGCACTTACTTCGTTGTTTGTACTTTTTGGCCCTTTTTCTAGAGATTTCGGGGTAAAACAACTTTCATCCTACTCGTAACAATACATCCCAAATTTAGTGGCCCTTTTTGTGCTTAAAGGGAATGGCTAGATCGTTATTTCGTGAATCTCCTCTTCCGAGCTATTCGCTGATTTGGTTTATACTAATAATAATTATCAATCTTTTGATTAAATATTGATATATGTGTTTTTCAAAAGATAAACTTTACATACATATATTTTGATATTTTAGTAGTATGACTATTTCATTCGTGTTTTGCTTTTATTTCTTCTCTAGCATTATATCCATTAGCCTTTCTCCTAAATAGACCTTTGATCTGTTGCCGGTGACTATTCCTTGCTGAGTTTTTATCTCTTTTTTCCTCTTTTGCCTAAATTGAATTAACTTTTATGTAACTGTTGTTATATGTTATGAAATCAATAAAAGTAAAGAAATAACTTGTAATGGTAAAAAGTCCTGTCAGAGGAAGTCAGAGACTCTCATTCAAAACACTATAATGGAAACCGGCGACGTAATGAGCCACTTGGGCCGGGAAAGGATGGATTTCGTTTACAAGCAACATTGTCTCTTTCCTTTGTTATAACTGCTAAGTTCGCAGATTACTTGTTCTTTATATATCCGCTAACAGATCAAAATAATGCACACGAAGATAGATCCAAGCCAATCGATGATCTAAAATCACATTTATTTTAACAGCATTTTCGGCAACAAAAGGACACAATCTTTGAGAAGAAAGATTCTTTTCCTTTGCAAGTGAAGTGTTGCATTGTTCTAGGATTTTTAGGTTTCTGTGCTTGACTTTAAATTAGCTGACGCAAAACATTTTTGAACTCAGTGCTTCTTAAACAGTAAATGAAAGGGTTCAAAGATGAAAGAGAATACGCTATAGTATTTATCCACGGCCATGTTGCTCTCATCTGCAGTCTCGCACATTCGTCTTTAATAGCAGTTTGTATGGCAATGATGTTAAAACTTGGCATCCAAAGTACAACTGTAACACCGATTATAATTGCGATTGTCCAAGCTCCTTTGGCGTTCTTGGTTACCGCTGCTGTGTGTCTTCTTTCTACTGCATTTTGACAAATTGTCTTTTTCGTTTGTGACTTCACAGCTCTCCAGATGTAATAATAGAAATATAAAGTTATCAATAAAGGGATTACAAAATTGAAAAGTGCTCCGAAAAATTGTGGGAAAGTGGGAGTGTCTGTCGTCACGAGACGAATAGAAGGTAAAATCAGGGATGACATCCAGCAAATTGCTATGATGCAAAGGCTGCGTTTGCGAGTAACTATCTCCGGATAGTGGAAACAGTTTGTTACTGCTATGTACCGGTCCACAGACACTGCAAGGAGGTTGAATGTTGTAGCGCCGATTGTCTGTAAAAACATGTATTTGCTAAACACAGAAAGTGGATGAAGGGTTTCAAGAATGTTGAGATGCGCTCTAATGGCAGCAACGGGGTTCATAATCATCCCAACCATTAAGTCGGCCACTGCTAGAGAACAAATAAACTGATTAGAGACGGTTTGTAAAGCTGGGTACCTGCAGATAGCGATTATAACAAAGAGGTTTTCACTCGTAGCCATCACCGCCAAAATGCTGTTGATGATCGGCAGACAAACGATAGAGATCTCATCCAGACTTATCTTGCATTCAGAGGCATTCAACGACGGGGCCATATCTATCGCTTAGCTCTGTCCATTAACAAATCTTTTTCCAGCATTATATAGCAGTTACTTTATAAAGAACCTGGCCCAGCTTTTGGCTTTATTTTTAACTGAAAGAAAGGCCAAATTGATAAGGATGACTGCGGCAATAGTTCCTGTAGAAAGCTGTGTACGAATTATTATTCTCCTGAAACCATCTCCTGAGACGTCTGTGGGAAAATAAGAACTAGTTTTGATATGTTATGTGTCGAGCAAGCGGTTCCAATGGCGCTCTAAGCGTGAAGCATACCAAAAGTTGAACAAGAATGGAAAACCTTATTTTCTGATGCTTGTACTTACTTTAAACTAAAGACGTTTACAGCTGTTGCACTAAGTGCTACGCTTTTATCCTGTATTGTGCTTCACAAGTGAGAACAAGACTTTAAGCACAAAGTACTCTCAACTTACAAAGAGAGGAGTTTGAGACAAAAAAAGAATACTTAATTTGCTTCATTCTGGGACTAAGTCCGGCTCAGATAAAATAAATATGAAAAAGAGAAGACCCGCTACACTTCCTTAGTGGCACAACAAACATAATCCATTACCTCAGTCCGGAACAAACCGTCGATTGTACAAATATTTCACAAAATCGGCATCATTTAATAACCGGTCTTGTATAAACTAATATTTCAAAATTATTTGACTTGACAGCTATAACTATTTCAAAACTCTCCACACAGCCATACTTAATTAAAAAGACTCCAAAAGTTAAAAAACACAAAACGAGCAAATTTTCCCTGGATGTGTGATGTCTGAATGCCATTCTTTCGCAGTTCTTCCATTTCTGTATATCTAAGTCTGTTTTTTTCTGGATCTTTTACAGACACCTGCTCTGACACTGAATGTAGTATTGACGCATTTAAATTACAACATTTTCAGTTCATGACGAATATTTTTTTTCTTTGAGAGAATGTGTCTTCCAGTTGTGTGTGTTCTTGCTTAAAATCATTGAAGAAAATATGACAGCGTCAGTGTTCAACAACAGAGAAAAACACAAAATTCTTAAAATGAAACGGAAATCAAGCTACTCGTTCAAACTTCGGCAGTTCAATGGTTGTTTGCTTCCTGTTGTTGCTCGCTTTAAATGATTACATAAAAATTTCTCAGTTTTTTAACTTCGTCTTCGTATCACGGTAAATATTGTTTGTATGAGCGGAAGTATTTAGTTATGATTTCGTATAGAGCGGTTGATAAAACACATTATTTTCTAAAATGCCTTCTACCCTTAATGGTGCTCAAAATTACTCCAGACTAATGTAAAATGTAGGTTTAACTGAGGGTAGAATGTAACTTCCCGTAGCACAGCTTGCAACATATTTTGTGAACAAATTTTTAACCAACCTTTCTTTGTATGAAAGTGATAAAAACGTTTTCTTTTGATAATCTTTGATTCCAACAGCTTATGCCAACCAAGAAATCAAGAAAGTTGCAACGAGTATTGAACAAAACTCATCAGACTTTCATGCAATGACCTATCGTCATTGTAAATATTCTGCTGCGGCCGGAACTGTCTAGCAACCAGCGGTACCCTTAATGGACATCTTAAGCAGTTTTCCGGCGGGTTGAGACAGTTGCAATTTGCTTTTAATCGATGCGTTTCTAAACGAAGCAGAAGAACTTGCAGCTGTCATGCGGAATAGGAAAATGCTTTCTACAAAGTTGCCAAGCCGAATCTTTCCTTTTCTAACGGATCATCCCCGGCCGTGTAATAAACTTATTTAACACAAAAAATTTGCCAAAGGAAATTTTAAAAAATGTGACCACGCAGCAGCAAATTCAGCACACCAGAAATGGCAAAATTTTTTTATTGTTGAAAATTTCCCAAAAACTAATGTAGATAATTAAATTCTGAAAGTCAACTTTCTAGTGCCCTTATTTTTACAGACGAAGCTGGGCTGGCATCGCTTCCCGTCCTCCATGCTTTTCACTGGAAACAAATCAAATTTCAAACCTTTCTGCTTCCGTCAAATTGCGGCCAACCTTTATGAATTTTTTAGCTCTAAAAATAACAATGTGTTGAAACTGATAATGGAGTTGTTTTCCCGTAAGTGGAGACAAAAGGTAAAGAGTTTAGCATATCACAAAAGACGACACTATATTCTCACACTAGGCAGATTTTCGCATCTTCATTTTTTGTTTACTTTTCACACCATTATCATGAAGTTTACAAGCGTTTTTATTGACTTGCAGAAAAACAAAAAAAAAAACTGTAATGTTTTTATCAGCATTTGTTGCTTGATCTTATTAAACGTTTTGATGATATATACGTGACAAACATTTACGTTCACTTCGGTTTAGTTGTTAATCGTATTTGAACTATCTCTACGGATTAGCTCGGATTAACTGGATATAAACCATCCCACGAGTTTCATGATCATCATGTTAGATGATGTTTTAATCCCCTACATCATCCAACTACCCATAAACTTCATATATGTACATGCATTTTGTCCTAGCCTTTACAATATTTACTCAGATTACGAGACTCGTTCTCATGCCTATTAATTTTACAACACATGATCATGAGTATTGCGGCGGCTATCGATGTAGGTGGCTATGTTTGGCCTGTTTGGTTATACCATATTTGGGCTGTTTGGTTATACCATATTTGGGCTATTTGGTTATACCATATTTTGGCTGTTTGGTTATACCATATTTGGGCTGTTTTGTTATGCCATATGGCGTTTTGCTTTCCTTTTTTACTTATCATTAGTTTCTGTGGTAAAGAGTTGAATTTTAGCTGTACTTTATTTACTGAAGCTTCCTAAAGTGTCCCCCGAGTCAGGAAAGTGAACTTATAAATTTAGGGCGGCATCGGACTGGAACTCTTTGGAGAATGATATCAGGATCCGGAAAACCAGTTCCTTATACTATTTTAAACATTTATACTTAAAGTCAATTTTCAAAACATATGAAAGTAAGAACTCATTAACAACTATTAAGGGATTATGGATGTATGTGGGGGTGGGGGGAAGGAGGAGAAGAACTACATATGCTAAACGTTGTCCGTGGTTGCTGCCGAATTTTGTCCCCTACTTGACCGTTGTTCCTGTTGAATCTGATCTTCATTAAATTTTTGTGCTCTTTTTGAAGTAAGTTTGACCTTAATAAATATTTTAATATAAGGTCGTAAATGACTAACAAAAATACTTTTTGTAAGGAATTTTATATGTTAAAAGCTTTGCTGAAGATAAGGGTTAAAAGTGACCTGGGCTCGACATTCCGCCCTTCCATGGTAACCTGTGCATTAGCTGCCGCTGGTTAACTGAATCGTTGCAAGGAGTTCTGCTTTTGGGAACGTTCCAGGATTCAACTTGGCACTATGTATGTGATAAAGATTTTTATCAACATCTGTTATCTGCAGTTTACCTGTACTTGGTTTGTAAATTCGTCTTTAGTTTGTACTTTACTAGTTTGATTTTTGTCTAATTACAGAAACTGTAATCAAACGAGTCTTATAGCTGAGCTTTTTTGTTAGCCGCTGATAACCTACACAAATCCTTCAAAAGACAAAGACTATTGATGCTTTCGTGTAGATTTGTGAAGTAGCTTATGCAAAATATGTAATGAATAGACGTATTCTTACCAGGCTGCTAGGAAATACATTAGGTGTTCATATCAGACCTTACTTTGCCAATGTCACTTCAATGCCTAAACGTCAGGCATTTTAAAAGATAAGTATCTTTCAAATAATCACACCGAGATCAGAGATCTTTGCTCTTTTCTCAACATTTCCTTTTTATGGTGTTCTTCCTTGATGCTGTAAATCGGCGATATTCGATTTCGATTGTCCCCCATTTTCCAGTGCCAAGGCCTCGCATGGTATTAATTTGGTTGCCGGAAACAGCTTTTTGGTCTAATTTAACTTTGACGGATAAAATGAGCCATTTGAAATCAAAATAAGTACGTATGAGCTAAAATCAAATGCAATCTTTAAAGTCTGTTTATATATCTAGGGCATTAACACGAAAAGGGGTCCTTCAATTGTTTGGCAAAATCTAGCCGATTGCGTGTTTTTGCGCGTGCAACATTTAAAATCACCGCAAGACTCAACGCTGGCAATTTGGAAAAGCCGTTAGATAGACTATAATTATAACAAACCTGCAAAATGCTTGGCAACTCAAATTTGCTTTTTAATTAGATTTAAGACTCTCAAGACTTGACTGGAACTTAATTAAAAAGCTGAATATATGGCTTAAGTTTCGCTCTGATTTCACGCTACATTTCTATGTTCGTTTGAATTTTTGGGTTTTTTTTTGTTTCACTGACCACACCCATTGTAGGATAGCACTTCAAACTAAGTTCAAATGATCTAGACTAGAGAGATTGAATCGACCAAAACATAGTGCTCATAGCAAATGCCGTCAGCCGAGTTTTTTGTCACAGAAAAAACCACTATCTCGAATTTTTGGCTTTTGCACAGGCCCGTATTATCAGTGCTATTTTGGGGTTGTTTTTATTTATTTCTAAAGCTAGTTTCTTCCAAAGTATTGCTTAATTTGCTTTATTGCTTCATATAATTAAGTTTGTAGACCACTTGTGCTTTGGAAAACATGCCCCACCATGATAGTTGATAGTTCCTGGTGCAGTTGATGCTCTAAAATTACATTACTTTTTACATTGTTTTTACAATCGACGAGAGCAGGGTTCGGTTCCTTGGCCATTGCACAGCCTTGAATTGTCCCAGGTTTTGATGCTTGACTTTAGAACTGTTTCTCAAGCCTAGTGGCTCATTAGGCCGGCGCTTATCTCTGGTTTCTGTAGTCTTAAGCGGTAGAGAGTCTTTGACTCACCCTGAACAGGACACTAATCTGTCGCAGGTTAGCCCCCAGCAGAACTGGTACTTATTTATACAGCTGAGTCGACTGGAACAAAGTCAGGTAAAGGATCTTACTCAAGGACACAACACAGTAGTCTGACTTAAGAAAAGCTGACAAAAGTAATTTTTGAACTCCCTGCTTTTCAAGCAGTAAACGAAAGGGTAAAAAGACGATAGAGAAAACGCAGTGGCAAGGCCCCAATGCCATGTTCCGTTCATCTGCTGCCTGGCACATTCGTCTTCAGTTGCGTTTTGAATGGTACCGATGATAAAACTTGGGCTAAGAAACACAACTGTCACACCGAATACAATTGCGATCGTCCAAGCTCCTTTAGCATTCTTGATTACCGCTGCTGTATGCCCTCTTTCTGCTACAGTTTGGCAAGTTATCTTTTTTGTTTGTGACTTCACAGCTCTCCAGATGTGATAATAGCAGTATAAATATATCAAGCAAGGAATGACACAAAGGAAAAGTAAACTTGCTGCCCATAATCGTGAGAGAAGCGATGTATCTGTTATCATGAGGCGAGTAACAGGAAAAATCAGGGACGACATCCAGCAAACTGCTATGATGCAAAGGCTGCGTTTGCGAGTAACTATCTCCGGATAGTGAAAACAGTTTGTTACTGCTATGTAGCGGTCCACAGTTACTGCAAGGAGGTTGAATGATGTAGCAGGGAGTGTCTGTAAACACATGCTTTCACCAACTATAGAAAGTGGGTGAAGGTTCTCAATAATGTTTAGGTGCGATTTCACAGCAAAAACAGGGTTCAAAATAACGCCTACCATCAAATTGCCCACTGCTAGGGAACAAATAAACTGATTAGAGACGGTTTGTAAAGCTGGGTATCTGCAAATAGCGATTATAACAAAGAGGTTTTCACTCGTAGCCATCACCGTCAAAATGCTGTTAATGATCGGCAGACAAACGATAGAGATTGGATCCAGACTTATTTTGCATTCAGAGACATTCAGCGACGGTTCCATTTTATAACATCGAATGCTATCGCTTAGGATTGTCCATTTGCAAAGGTTTATCCAGCAACACAACAGTTTATTTAAGGAGCGATGAAACTGGTCAAGCTTCTTGTTTTATTATTGAAATAAAGCCTCTTGATGATACACAAACCGCTGTTTAAAAGTTCCAGAGGAAAAGCTGTGTCTGACTGTTCTTCTCCTGAAACAATCTCCTGATCATGAGACCTCTACAACAAAATTTGAACAGGTTTGGTTTCATGAAGTTTTAAAACTACTTTTGAAACGTTTTGTGTTGAACCTGCGGTTCACATTACGTTTCAGCTGAGGCATAGAGCATAAAATTTTTTACAAGAAAGAAAAGCGACGTTTGTACCTGGATAACGAAGAAGATATTTGATTTTACACCAGCTCCTACATTTTGTGCAACCTATGTGCTAAGTATTATCGGTGTTTGACGTAAGGGAACAAGACTTTGAGCTGACTTGACTCTCAGCTAAATACATAAGTATTGTTTCATTTTGGGACTACTAAGACCGGCTCAGATAAAATAAATTTAAGAAAGCAAGGTTCGGCACGAACACTTTCAAAGACACAATTAACATAATTCATCTCCTCAGCCGGTTCGGAATGTATAAACCATCGACTATACAAATATGTCACAACATTGGCACCTTGAATAAACTAAGTCTAAAGATTAAATATAAAACTTGACGGCCATAGTTATTAAAATTTTCCTAAAAATACTCTCTCTAATAAAAAGAATTTGAAAGTTAAACAACATAAAGCAATAAACTTTCCTGGGGAGTTTGATACCTGCATGAATGTTGTTCATTCACAGCAATTCCATTTCTAGGGAAACTACCGGCTAGTTTGGCCTTTTCTGGATCTTTTTCAGACACCTGCTCTTACATTGAATGTAGTACTAACAATGCCTTAAAACTGAATAAAGACAACTTTTTCAGCTGTTCATCACGAAATTATCTATCGGCAGATATTAAGTTCCTGTTGTGTGTGTACGCGCTAAATGTTTTTGTTTAAGATATGTTTTAAATGTTTTATATATTTAAGATATGTTTTAAATGTTATAAATGTTTTAATAAGGGACGGGGTTGGGGGCTTTTAGAGAGGGGGATCTTATGGAAATTTCAGCAATCTTGAGAGGGCGCTAATTGGAGAGGGGGATGGCTTATTGAGAGCGTTTATGGTGGTAGTGCTTCAAAAATACCACTTTGCTTTAAAGGAAGCTAGCCAAGGTCGCTCATACGACCGATGTAGTTCTGTCATATTTGTAAGTACTGGGTACGAGACGGAGCAGCAACGAGACCCTATTGGGGAATTCCGGGGTACAGAATATTTGAGGAAGAATTATAGGAATATACGGCATATTTGGGGAAAAACTATTTAATAGATAATGTGATTTTAATATTCTTTTGTCTTGTAAGCCTCGCTTTGAGCAACACTTCTTTCATTTTTTAACGCAAAAACGAGGGACAATAACTCGCCCCATGCCTCCCATGCGTATCAGCATGCCTAAATCGCCCGGGGAAGGGGTGGGGGTTATTCTACCCTTTACTAGAGTAAATTCTGCAAATTTTTGTTACTCTATACCAGAGAGCTAATAATAAATCCCAACACTAAAACAGAATTTGTTTACACTGTGTTTCATAGAAAAGAAAAAACATCTGACTCGTTGTAAAACCCCTGATATAAAGTGCTCAAGTATTCTGGATTTCAATGTTTTCGTTATTACAGTTTTTATATCCGCTTAGCAATGCCATTAGATGTGACCCTATTCTAGACCAAATTTATATGATGCAAGACCCTATCCCAGAGTAAATGGCTCGAAAACCATACCCTTTCTAGCGGCACATACCCGTATAGGAAAATATATGGGAGAACCCCTCCCCC
>JAOBAT010093427.1:0-17140 GCA_026413305.1 Hydrozoanthus tunicans | reverse complement strand
CGGTAAACAACATTCGATTTGTGTTGGTTTTTATCTTTAAGGTTGAACAAGCTTCTAATTTTTCTGGTTTGCCATAACATTATGAAAATGAATTTTCCTCCTGGCAAACCAGAAAAATTAGAAGCTTGTTCAACCTTAAAGATAAAAACCTCGCAACCTCCCTGGTTCATTGCACGAGACAAACCAACCCTAAACAGACAAGTACATTTTTTCACCGCAAAACTTTTCCCCTCGGGAATTACGTAGTAGGCTTGACTAGCAATCATATGCAACTTTCAGGCATTACTAATGATGACCACTGTGTCGAAAACGTTTTAGAAAAACTTTTAAAAACATTTTAGCCTTCCACTTTAAACATTTTATAAGCAAAGCAATTATGACATAAGTAATACGAATCCTTTATTTGACGAGGAAACAGGCGATTATCGAGGGCAAAATTCTCTATTCTCAGCGGTATCTACGATGGCCCGGCGAGAAAGGTCACTACCAAGCAACTACGCGCCTAATTACAACTTATGAAAAAATATATTGGTTCTTCATACGATGGCCGAGAAGGGTCACTACCAAGCAACTCGCTTCAAAAAATCTTTTGGGACGCAACTTCACTTTAAATATTTTCGGGACCCGCAACTTCGTTTTGAATAATTTCTGGACTCAACTTCACTTTAAAATTGTCTGGAAGCAACTGCACTTTAAATAATTTCGGGACCGGCTACTTCGCTTTGAATAATTTCTGGACTCAACTTCACTTTAAAATTCTCTGAAAGCAACTTCACTTTAAATAATTTCGGGACCGGCTACTTCGCTTTGAATAATTTCTGGACTTTTAAAACTTTCTGAAAGCAACTGCACTTTAAATAATTTTGGGACCGGCTACTTTGCTTTGAATACTAATTTCTGGACTCAACTTCACTTTAAAATTGTCTGGAATCAACTGCACTTTAAATAATTTCGGGACCGGCTACTTCGCTTTAAATAATTTCTGAACTCAACTTCACTTTAAAATTCTCTGGAAGCAACTTCACTTTTTAATTGAATAATTTCGGACCGGCAACAAATCATTTAAGATAAATGACATTGCTGATGCAATCTAAAAAAGTAACCTAAAAATCTGGTTTGGGATTTTGGGATTTTGCAGTTCCTTTTGTGTTGACAATCTGGATTTATTTACACCAGGAAAGCTGTTATATAGTGTGTCAGGAAAAGTGAGTCTACACAGACAGCGAAAAACTACCTTATAAAACGATATGTTAAAAATTAAAATCGCTTTTAGATTCTAAACTATATTTAAGTGTTCTTTTTAGCTGAAAACATGTGGTTTACGTTAAAACGAAGAAAGAGAGGTGGGTTCAAGTATTTTTCAAACTTTGTCTCGGCCGGATTGTTAGTAGAACCGTCGGACTTCACTTGTTTGTGAATTTTGTTAATCTTTATTCCCAAAGATTACGTTCTCATATCTCACGAGAAAGCGTTGATAAACTTAACTCATTTTATCCCAATAGAAAAAACATCGTATGACCAATCACAACCACGGAAAAATATTTAGTACAAATTTTATTTCATGACTTGCAATAAGTATATGTCAGTGCTGCTTGCATAATAAAATGAAATCTTAGCAATCTCTGAAAATATTGGTGAATCCTCGGAAGAGATTTGAAATCGTTTCTGTGGCATTCTTACGATTTTTAAAAAAATTCGGAAAATCTTTTGAAGTATTCGGAAACGTTCGGAAATCTTCGGAAAATATTTCTAAGGCCGATTATTGAGACTTTTCAAAATTTTCGGAAGTATACTAGCGACCACTCGGAGCTAAGTAAATTTGCCCTGAATAAATAAAAAATGTCCCCACTGTTATCTAATCAGCTTCAAGTAATTTTGCCCTCTGTGTTCTAACTAAAATTCTCCCAAACATGATCACTTATGAATAGTGTGGTCACTGTTTAGAGAATTTACCAACTCAACTGGGACCGAAAAGGAGAAAGGCGCCTTTTGTTTAACAAAGGTACTTACCCGTGGAAGCCTCTTAGATAATCGGTTCATCTGTGAGCTTGGTCGGAATATCATCTTCACCGAATGCATCTATGAAGAAAGAAGCACTAAGTTATAACAGCACCCAAACTTCTATGAATGTTTTTAAAAAAGATGCAATATTTCTCACAAATGTGAAACTTCGTTCTTGCTACAGCCTTGTCCTTCAGCTAGTACAACTGTGAGAAAATAAATGGTACAATGTTCGAAAACAAGCTAAGTGTATAGATCACAATCACGAAACTTAGCTTGTTACAAAGGTTTTTGGAAAGAGGAAAAAAACTTCGTTTCTTTCGTTAAGGCCCGAGTACCCAAAGCGCGCTTTTTGGCGACTTTTTCTCATGGAGTTCTTACGACATCTCCGTCAATGATTTGAATCTACAAAATCGGCGCACGGGAAATTGAAACAAAAAACTGATCAAAATAAATTGCTTGGAATTTGTTAAATGCGCAGAATTATCAAATTTGAGCTGCTGATTTGTACATAGACTTAATAAAAGTTATATTTGAGACAAACAATGTTATGTAGCGGAGAATTCCTTTAAAGATACACAGGAGACTTTTCATTGCGGCCGTTAAGATACTAAATCCGCGCTTGTAGCAAAACGTTCTACGTATTCTGAAAGGTAAAAGAACAAAGTTTTGATACCTGCAATTATTTTTCACAGTCTTTTTATTCTAAAACAAGTTAGAATCGTTCCCCTAAGGGTATATTTTCCCGCGCGTTAAGACGAACACCGCTGTGTTTGTTGAAATTTGTTTACCACACGCTGAGGTCAAAAACCGTTTCTCAGTTTTCTTCTTAACTGCTTTGTTGACAAGTTATGATTTTTTGAAGTTTGACATTCGAAAATTCTGTAAGTTTTCGAAATAAACCCTTCTAACTCAAGAAGCAAACGATTTAAAGAAAAACTGAGATACGGTTTTGGACTTGGGGTGTTTTTCTAACACTGTTCCAAATTTCAGTTGAATTGATAAAATACTAAGGGAGAATAAACTTCTTGAAATCGAGAAAAAACGAGTTTTCTATCCGACAGAATTTTTTACTCTGTTCCTTCATCACCTTGTGGTCAATAATCGTTTGGCAAGTAATTAGAGCTAGCTGAATGTATGTCAAACTATTTAAAAATACTTTCTCGGTTGTAACGTTACAACATTGCATAATTTACTTTGCCCGCACGAGGATTAAAAGTGCCAGTCTTTCTGTTTCTTTGTGCAGCTTCGAAACATGCCAAAACCTAAATCTAACTGATAAAGCAAAAACAACACAAACACTCGAAAAACGATGTTGTCGCTCCGTACGTGGTACAGCAACTACTTGGGTTTCCGCATACAGGAGTGTGGAAAGCGCGGCCGGTATGTGGCTTAAATTTTCGTCTCGTATGGACTTTATGTGTAAACTTCTACCCGACTATTTTTTTTGACAACAAAAACTGAAATCGTAGATAACACGGATACATGTTTGCAGAGGGGCTTATGATGAGCACAATTATACGGGCAAAGAGAAGCCAAACGCCGCGGCGAAATTGCTGTGCATTATTGTGGCTAGAACTATACTCTATTGCTTCAAATTATTCGCAGTACACGTATATATGTACTTGCCCCGAAGATAGTCGTTACAATTTGTTTTCCAATACATGTATATTGCAATACCTTAGGCTTAGTTTTTATTGGATTTAAACCACACTTAGATATAAGAACAATTTAAGAACAATTCGAGGTTCAAATCGCCGAAAAATTAAGAACATTGAGCCTCGGAAAAAAAGCGTGTAGCCTGTTTTGTTAGAGTCGGTTCGTTTGTTTCTTGGTATTTCTTGGTCATGGAAAATGGCATTTCGTCATGGACGAGTCATGGAGAGGTCATATAACATTTCATTCCTCATTCTTTTAAAACGTTAGTCCCGTGTTATGATAATGATATAATTACAGAGGACGCGAATCGGAGCAGTTTCAACTTTAAGCTTTTAAAAAGCTCTTTTCAGGTAAAAAACCGAAATTATCTCGCGTTTCGTTTCTTAAAGCGGTCGGTAGCAGCGGAAGGATGTATACCGTCCCTGTGTGCTGATACACAATTATTCGAACGCTGTCCCAGCTAACCTTTTCTTACTATCATATATTATTACATATGAGTGTTTTGTAGGGTTTTGTGCCACGTAGAAATATCATGCTTTAAACACACGTAAAAATACGATATCTTTCTGTGAGTAAATATTAATTTACAGCCAATCAGCGATCTCCTAAATTACTATGACAATACGCGCCTCTTATTTCGACAGCGAAAGCATTCAACCAGAGTGACAATAGTAAAAAGAAAGATACTTCTTCTTTTTAGTTATTCTGCTATTTATGAAATTGCAGTACTTTAACATATTTCGATGAAATTGTTTCACATTAGTTCGTGTCAACACTACACCCTTGAGATCAAAACTAGGAAATCAAAACTAGATTCCGGCTCTACTTAATGTTTTTACGTTCAATGCTCTCGAGGTGCTCGTTTTTGAAGAAGTGATCCTGAATACATTAAGAGGGAGGGGGGGGGGGGGGGGTTGAGGGCAGTGGTTGCTAGTGAAAACGCTATCATCTATTGAAAGAAGTGAGTTTGTATGCTCTATAGTTGAATCATATAATCATTAACATATCATCAAGTTTAACTGAGACTGTCCGTTAAGATCCTTCCATCGAAATAGAACCCGCACCTAGATTTTTTCCTCATTTGTCAATCATTATATGTAAACTGAGAAAATGGAATAAAAAGGGGCTTGTCCGTGTTAACTTTTAAGATATGACTGACACAAATACCCCCTCCTGGGCTATTTTTCTGTTGTTGTAAGCTTGAAATTAAAACTTTAAATTTCTTGTGTGGCCAACCAAGATAACATCGAGGCGCGTAAGGGAAATAAAAAAGATAACGTAAAGAGTGCTTCTGGATTAGGAGAATAATTTTCTCGTGATTTTCAGCAAAAACATCTTTGGTAAGGAGGCATTTTTTGTTGTTACTATGTTTCCATACCTCAAGGCAGTGTATTCTTGTTTATGTTTTTTATATTTTTCCACACTTGCAACGCTCAGGTTTTTCCTAATTTTTCTCTTCAGAGAGTACTGTTCAAAATTGACTAATTGACAAAGAAAATTGTGGGGTACCCGTACTTGTTTAGGAGAAACTCTAGGAAAACTTGCAAAACATGTGGTTTTTTACCCCATTTCCGAGGAGAGACTGTAACGAGCCCCATATATTTCGAAGAAAACTACTTTTTTACATTAATTTTTGTGATATGTCTTCGAGAGCTCGACGTTCACTAGAATATGACAAAAATGTGTAAACATTTTAGAATTTCTATTATGCGCAGTAAGATGCGCAATGCAAAACTGGGGAATTATCTTAAGAATTAGTGCCCGAGGTGGCAATTTTAATAAACATTTCAATTTCGCAAATTGCTTACAAAGTAAATTGTGTTAGCAAACTTTTATATACATCAAGGGTTCGTTAGCGTCTTTTTCTTCTTATTTTGGACAAGAGACAAAATCTCAATCTAGACCCCAAAAATCTCTGAGCCACTCAACTCTGGTGAACTGAACAATTGCATGCCTCGAGAAATTTTACGTGTCGGCAAGAGAACAAGATGGCAGACATTACAGCAAAAGGTTTCTCACCACAAATCGTGAATTGTTTTGAATTTTTTTGAAATTAGCTATTTTAAAAAGTGCTATTCACCTGGTAGTTTAATACTTAAACTGGATGATGAATATTTAACAATTACCCCCTTAGTGTTGATGCCTAGCGATCGACTTCGCGGCTCGGTAGATATTCATCACTAGTCACCTCCACTTCGGGTGATAATTGTTAAATATTCATCCAGGAAGTTCTTACAAAAAGTAAAGATCGTATGGTGAGATCGTCCGGGTTAGTGTAGTCGTCGCGGTGTAAGTGACTCGCGTTTTGACAACCTGTGCGGAAGTCATCTTCAGAATCAAAAAGAAAAAATTACTTAGTGGTTTCTGACGGACATCGAAGAAAAAATATGCTTCTCTTTACAACTTGATGGAATATGCTACTAATTAATCAAACCTTCTCTGTTTTCTTAACTGATCATATGAACTGTTATTCGAGGAAGTGAGGGTTTTTTGCTTGGTTCAAGGTTTTCTCAACAAAGCAGCGCTAAATAAAACAAAAATGGGTAGTCGTGTTTTAAACCTCAAGTTCTGGGAGATGGAATGATAATTCATATCTTAGAAAAACATATATAGAAAGAGAGTATTTTTGTGAATAAAGACATGGCCGAGGCTTTAATAGTAGCGCAGTTTTGCTTTGAAATTCACTGTGATTGTTTCGGGATAATAAATACATTTCTATAAAACAAACATCTACTTCTTTTTTATGTAGTTATTATATGTTTTAACAGATAAACGTGCAAGGCAACCTTACCTTTTAGAGAACGAAACTATGTTTTTCGTACCACTTGTTGTCGACAGTTGGCAGCCTTGGTTCAAAATGCACCCGGCAGGAATTTTCGCGATTATAAATACCACTAGTCTATCACAATAGCTAATTCAAGCATTTTTATGACACCGAATACAGTTTTATTGCTAACAAGCAATTGAAATCACTCTGAATTAATTACTCAGACATCACTTGCAAAAGTATTGGACGGCAAAGATTTAAGTTGATCTTAAAGCTATCAATCTTTAGTTGGTTCTAACAGTTTCTGATAAAAAAAGAGGGATCTTTTACTTGAAATGCTTTTTGACTTAAAACATTCAGAAACAAACAAAATCATGCAATAAATTCTAGAATTCATTCTCTAGTTCATATGAAGCTATGGTTACGTTAGTTGGGTCTTGAATCCCAAATGGTTCACCTAGGAGATCGAAATATTTTCTTATACTTAGGCAAAATTAAAGCTAAATCCCATTATTCAACCAAACCTGGAGGAAACACTTTTCTATAAAGGACAGACACATTTCGTGTCGAGCTGAGTAACACCTTTAACTCCCATAATCCCATTAAGTTCCCCGGACTTTCCGGTGACGTAAGTCAGATTTTTTTCTGTAACTGCTCGGCAATCAATTTTTCTTCATTCATGACATGTGCACCAAGTCTATGGAAAACTTACTTGTAATACCAAAACTCAAATCAAAATTTCACATTTTTTAAAATCGATTGCAAACGATCCGATTTGAGCTTTCTTCTCGCCGACTAAAAACTCGGCTTATTTTTAACGTCAATCGAACACATAATGATAGCTTCTGCCTGGCAGAAATGGTTAAATCTTGGCCGTTGTTACGAGAGTACAGCGGGCGAAAGAGACGGTTTACTGATGGCGGTCACGTTGTAATATAAACAGAGTTCTTTGCTTCAAGAACATATGCATCTCTCTTTTTCATTGAGATACAGACTGAGAAATTCTGTTGAAATTTGAAAGAGCACTCCAAAATAAACCTTTTCTGAAAAAATGAGACCAATAAATTCAAAAATACTGATCTTAAGTTAAGTTTTTGAATATTGGAAATTTTACCAAGAACTTATAAGAACTCGTTTTCAGTTTTGCTTTGCATTTTCTTAGACACCAAACTGCTTGCAAAGAATTTATTCTTTGTCACTGTTCTTACTTTCTTTGCCTGAATTCTGAGGCTTTAATCTAGACTCTTTTTTTCTTTTGATTTATTGTATGCCAATGAACAGAATGTATACAATTACGTCCGATACTCGATCGACCTAAAAAAAAAAAGGTTTTTAGAACAATGTCCAATTAAAACTAATGTTTGCCACTTGACTTGGTCTTTCTTATTTTACAGGGTACATGCTTTATGTTATAAAAACCAGTAAACTTTTTTGTTCTGGCCTATTTACATGAGCAATCTTTCCTTGACAACTTTACCTTAACAAGGAAAAATTGCTCGTGTAGATGGAGAACAGTGGACAATTTTTCCTTGTCAAGGAAAAGCTGGCATGTCAACTTTTCCTTGACTACGAAAAACTGTCAAGTCTGAAATTTCCTCGTGTAGACGGACAACAAGGAAAATGTGACAAGGATATGATTGTTATCTTGAACTGAAAACTTGTCAAAGGAAAACTTGCTCGTCGTCTACACGAACAAGGAAACCTTGTGAACGAAAAATTGTAAAAGACAACTGGTTGATCTTTTGTATGGGCACTGAAAATTGTCAAGGAAAAATTGCTGGTGTAAACGGGGCATTTCATTTCTACAGCAAAGGTATTTTATTCAAGGTTCTTTTTCGGCTGACGTCATAATGGCCACGTCGGTGCCTTGAACGACTAAAACAAAAGAGTTTGATGATTTTTTTGTTTAGGGGACAAACATGACCGCGTTGTTTTTTGTCTTTGGCGTCTCAAGGGAGGACGTGAGAACGAAGAATTATAGTATATACAATTCGGCACTGTCGTAGAACACGTGCGGCACAGTTTGATTTTCTTCTCTGCTCACTCGAGGTGTTTCGAGACCTGCAATGAAACTCCGCTTCACATGTATAAATGACGTGACAAGTTATGCAATAAAGTCAAAAACATGCCGTTTTAGATTTGCCCTAGCCGCTTTCACATTAGAGGACGAACAAGTCGTCTGAGTGTAAAAACGAGACGAACAAAATTCTGAAAGAACAAGTCATCTGAATTTGTCCGTATGCCGGTTTGTTCGTCTCTTCAAACAATTTTTCGTGGACGACTTGTTTCGTCTAGACAAACAAATCGACCAAAAGCCGTCTTATATTCACATCTGTTGAACAAACAGTCGATCAGGTTGTTCTTGTATCAAGGAAGTGTTTATCAATATGGCGGCGCTTCTCTGTTTGTACTTCAGTTGCACGTTTGGTGTGAACTTATGGTTGTCAACACAAGACGATTTGTTCATCTCCCTGTCACACTAAGACGAACAAATCGTCAGACGAATTGTTCGTCCTCTATATGACAACGGCTAATGTTCTTAACTTCTTGGCAAGTATGAACCTCGTTGTTCTTATTGTAAGTTTGTTTTCATAAAAAAGCGTGAAAAAAGCGTGGCCCAAAGTGTTCCTGTAACGTTCTTGATACATATACGTATTTAGTGAATATGCTTTTCAGTCTTCTAAGGACAGCGAGGCTCGGATAGAAATTTCAGTTCTTAAACAAAACAGCCTGTATTCATTTTCTGTTTTTCTTAAGTGTAAAGTTTCGGAAACGTAAACTAAAGCTTGAAAGAAACAAGAAGTTTGAATCTACATGAGTTGTGCTGTACTGTAACCGTAGTCAAAAAGTAAAGTTCTCGGCCTTTCTCAGCCTGGAGGCCTGGCATTCTCATAAAAAAGAGGGGAAAAAACGTATTAAAAAGAAGAATCCGTGCGAATTTAAACCGCGGCACGTTCAGATTCTATGGCTGCATTATATTTTCTTTATAAGAAAAAAATATTTGGCGTTTTATTAAACTGCCATATTTAGACAAACAACGTATTTTAACCACTTGAAGACGACACTTTAACCAAAATTAAAACGTTTGCAAAGTTTTTAACGGAAAAGTCTTTATACTATTTGTGTAGCATAACTGTTTCATCGATCTGTCGTAATCAACGAGAAAAAAGACATTGCAGTTTCTCTCAGGTAAAGTTTTAAGAACACCCGCTGAAATATATTTTAGCGGTCAGCAGTAAAAAAGCAAAGAACTGCAAGTGAGGTAAAAATTAGCCTTCTTGCAGACGGTTGGACATTTTTTAAGCGCGAAAAAATTCGCGGGTCACAGCATCGTCGCCATCTTTGATCTCCAAATACCGCTCGACAATGAACGAAATCCAAGATGGCGCGCGGTAATGTTGTTCCCTATTAGTTTTTTCGCGCTTAAAAAACACCCAACCCGCTGCAAGCAAGCTAGATACATGAATTTTCAGTTGCATTTTTAAAAAGATTAAATAATGAAACAAATAAATATAAACTATGCCCGAGTAATATTTGTGATATTTTTTTAAAGGACATAGCTCAGAGTACAATTTGAAAATTCTAATTTTTAAATTCCTAGGTATAATTAACTGTATGGTCAAGCGGTACTTAGGATCTAAATCATGGGGGAATCTGTCTCCAGATGCACATATTAGTCAAAACATTTAAGAGACTGTCCGCGTAAGAATCGACCACTCGATTTGGGTCAAATTTTAGATTCGGCTGAAAACTTCTTGATGAAACAAAGTCTGTATGGGATAAAAGAAAATAGGTTTCTTTCGTTTCGATTCCCAAATATTTGGAAAGTTTTACCCAACGCACTCGAAACCCTACAAAACCGCTTGAAATCGCTACGGAAATTCAGCTTTTTGGAACAAACTTTTTCCAAAGGGGAAATTATCTGTGGCGCTCTACTTTTAGGTTTCAGTACTTGCACCATAATACTTTCAGAAAACAGCAAAATTTTTGCTAGGAACAAATGTTTCCTGCCAGAGTGAATTGATAAACAATTAAATGGCTAAAACACAAATGTTCTTTTGCCAAATTTTCGGCTTTATTACAAAAGCCTTCATCAGGACAACTATTTTAGTAATATTTTATATAGATATCTTTGTTAGAATGAGTTTCTCCCTGGCTACATGGCTAGACACTTTAATAAGATTCGTCATCATAATCAGCATCATCATTATCATTATCATCTTAAAAAAAACACTGCTTCTGTTCCTTTGCATATCTTGTAGGTCTTCTACGTCCATTAAAGAGCATATGACACGAAATCAGGTTTTTAGTTTTCAAAAAGTATACTATAAAATACATTGGCTTGCAAAGTTTGAGAAACGTACAATGTAAGTACGCCAAGGTACGGCGTGTAGAATTTTTAATTTTTTCCGCTAAAAGTGTCCCCTTCAAAAGACCTACAATGTGACGTAACACGTCACGTGCGTCTCGCCTCAGTCCATCTAATAAGGTGCCGCGAAGTAAAAAACATACTAGAGTTTTCGATAGAAACTTTTTTAGTTACAGATATTTTGAAGTCGACTTTTAATTTGGATGGATTGAGGCGAGATGCACGTGACCTTTACGTCGCATTGTTGGTCTTTTGGAGGGGACACTTTTGTCGGGAAAAATTCTTAATTCTACACGCCGTATCTTGGCGTATTTACATCGTATGTCTTTCAAACTTGGTAAACCAATATTTTTTATAACTTACTTTTTGAAAATTGAAAAACTGATTTCGTGTCATATGCTCTTTAAACGCACTGTCAGAACACTTCCTTAAGTAAGAAAACCAAAGGTAGCAATGTTCTTGTTTTTAAGCCTTTAAGAAACCTTGCATCCTAGATAATCATGAGACTCACTACGAGACTCACAACAAGAAACAAAATGACGCTGGTCAAAATCATCGAAGGTGCTCCACTAGTCACGTGCTTGAGTTTCCAAGAGAAACTGTGATCGGATGTCAGGGGGAGGTTCTTTAGTTCCAAAACTTTGAGCACCTGTAGGTATTCAAACAAGTTCTGTTAGCATTATTTACGCTTATTGATAGCTATCGGTTTCCCACTGTTCTGCGGCATTTCACTTTTCCCACACCAGAATGTTTTTTTTTTCTTGTGTGATAAGAATCTATCGTCGTTTAATTTTACCTTATTTTGTTCGTGTGAAAAAAAAATTTAGAAAATCGTATTATTAAGTAATAACAAACTGAAATATAACTCTAGCAGCCGTTTACGGCTTACTAAAGTTTGAATGTTCTATTTTTTGCGTGGTGAGGATTTATATATCGTCATTTATTTTCAGCTTTTTCTGTTCGTGAGACAAAAAAGTAAGAACATCTTGTTATTTCAATAATAGCAACAACCAACTGAGACCATAACCTAAGCAGCCGTTTACAACTTCCTCAACTCTCTCGCTCAATGAGCTGCTTAAGCGCGGCAACTACGATTGATGGAGCATTAAAAATTAACCCTTTAAGCACTGCTGGCCTGTTTATCAGTATCTAATTTCTCCTTACAAAACTCATACAAAATAAGGCCATTGGTAATGAGAAAAAAGCATTTGATCAAACACGGCTCAAGTACCTGAGGTGAACAGCAAAGTTCTCCTAAACCGGTAATATGTAATGTATGGTTCTAGTTTGGAGAATTCAACAACACACCATTTGAAGTATTTAGGGCTGAAACGGAATATGAGGAACGGCCTACTGAAAATATTCTAAAACTTCGTTTAACCACAAAAAGCAACAATTTAACCATGATCTTCAAAAAATTATGTTTAAGTGTAAAGTTCAATAAACATATCTCAAAACAAAAACACAGTGATTAAGTTTGACGATATGTGGATGCCCTTCTTGAAGAAGTTGGTTAAACTGCTGCAGTCAACAACTGGGTTAAGGAAACTGATTTCCAAACACGATAGCACTGAGCTCTCACGCAGCGAAGAACTTACTTAAATACAGCTTGTTTTTCTACGAATGTAGTTCCATTTATCTGCTCTTTCCGGGGGCCGCCGAGCAAAACTAATTAAAGTCAGAAAAAAAAGGGGGGGGGGGACTTTCCCCCATTGTCCCCCTCCCCCCAGCTCCGCAGCCCCTGCTTTTATATGCCCCATAAAGATGCACGTTCTTGCTCGAGATATACAGTGCAGTACCTTGTTTTCAAAAGAGGACACTTTCTTGATGTTGTCACCGTTTACAGTGATGTCAAGCAACTCCGATGCTGGCAAACCGTACACCAAAATTGATCCCCAGTGCAGGGACGCAGCTGCTTTGTAACCGATCCTTTTTACTGTAATATTTAAACCATTCTGAAAAGACAAAATCGTAGAAAATTTATAAATCTTTTTCAAGGCGTAAAATTATTTTCTTGCTGGATAACTAGATAACATCGCCAAATACACTTGTTGTTAATCGAGTTTGGGGTCCGTTTTCCTAGCCTGCACAGCCATACTCTATTCACTCTCCCTAGGACTCCTCACTCTCCTCAAGGCTCCTCTCTCTCCCCATTCCCCTTGCGCCTTCTGCACGGGTTATCCGCTTAGGATTTCACGAACCCAAGTTTTCTCCATTCTTCAACTGTCAAATGCCCGGCCAAGCGGGCAGTTTTCCTAAGCAAATGCCCCGCCCTATGTTCCTACTATGATGGTCGTATGCCCCCCATCCCCCCCCCTCTAGTCTATCAGACCGATAAACAAAAGTTTTAGTTGTCAATTTTTAACAAACATAACTAATTCGGCACAATAGAACTGGATAAAACAGCGGGAACAAAAACTAAACAGAACTTTGTGCAACTACTGTGCTTTACTCTCCGGCACCCAACCTATCACGTATATTATAGAGGTTGTTCTTTGTTCCTTCTTCTTGTGGCCTATATCTATATACTCGTGTGTCGAAAATGAGCAGTCCTATGGTCCAATGCATGGTGAACTGATAGGGTCAAGAAATGAGTCACTTACTCCCACCGGACAAAGATTCTTTTTAATACAGGTCCTTTATCATTTTATGGTTGATAAATATTCTTCAATTCTAAAATGACGGTGCTTGAAGCTCTTGACATCTGAGCGCCGTCGAAAATCACGACAGGATGTCACGATCCAAATTTTTTGTTCTTTGGAAATGCTCAAGGGGCCGGGACACTGCTAGCTGCTAAATGTCCGGCCCCCCGGGACTCAGCTCCTATCAAATGCCCGGGGTTTACCCGGGGGATGCTCGCGGTTGGAATTGACTCGCACATAATGCACTGATACGAAAATCTTTGTTTTCAATGTTTATGCTAAATAGGTTCTTGTATATAGGGGGTATAAAATCCAAATTTTAGACCAACATTAATTTCTTAATTTTCAGGTTTTAAGTTCTGGGTTTTTACTATACACTAACGGACTGACCTGTTTAAAGGAGATCTTAAGAAAGTCAGCCCACAGCCATTAGAGAAACTTAAACGTTCTATCATTCTCAAAAGGCAGTTAAGGCAAATACTACCACGAAGGTAACTATATAAACTAAAGACCGGTACCTCGTTTGCGTCAAACTCCACGAAAACGTATTTCCCTGTTGCATCGGTATCTAATTATCAAGTTCGAATAAGTAAGTATGTGTTTCTAAGGTAGGTAAGGATCTTATACCAGACCCTCGCAGATTGAAGCTTACCTAATCTTACGCTTATTTTCGCATATGTTGGGACTAAGCAGCAACGGGTGTGTCGTATTCGGAGGCAGACTTGCGTCCATTTAGCATTACAGGGGGATACAAGTTGTGGACGGTCGATTCGTTTAAGGACGAGAAAGATATTCTTTTTTTTGTATTTCGTTTAAATCCAAAAAATAACAGGAACTGTAAGGGCATTTTTAAAACTAACTTAATGCAAAGCGATAACTTTATGTTACAGTTGAGCTTTATAGCTAATACGGAAACAAGACTTGCCATTGCTTATAGAATGTACTCACCTCTCGAATTTTGCTACATCATTTTGACTTGCTTAAGCAACAAAGAGGTAAAGCAAGGGCTGGAGAATGGTTGCTATAGGGAAGAGGGGAACGGTTTCAAGGGAAGAGGGGAACGGTTGCTAAGGTAGAGGGGAACGGCTGCTAAGGAAGAGGGGAACGGTTGCTAAGGAAGAAGGGAATGGGAAGCAAAAAAACTCTATTAAAAAGGTGCACTTGTTCTGAGTTTTAACCTCAAGTTTTTTAAGAAAAGTAAACACAACTTTTCTTTGTTAGTTATATCAATACCAACCTATAGATTCTCCGTCGTCCCAGAACAAGTTGCCTTTTGCTTTCCAGTTCTTTCCAAGAGCGACAATGAGTCCGAGAGGATTCTTTCGACTTGGAGTTAAATGTATATAATCAATCATGGTTTGCACTGACAAACCGGTATAAATTTGTACCTAACTGTGATTTTGTTGGACTAATTGAAATGTGGAAAATGCGAGAAATAAGTAAACATAGTTAGCTCCATTAGATTTAAAAGTAAACAAGTTTTCCAAGATTAACTTGTTTACCTTTAAATCCAATGGAGCTGCCTGTGTTTACTTATCTCTCGCATTATAAACTCTCTTCGAAAGACTTACTTGTTTACCAAAAACAATTCACTCATTTCTTGATCCGTTTAGCTTCTTACATATATTTATTTGAACCCTCTAAATTTAGTTTAAAAACTTATTGAGACACTTTCTTTAAAGTCCCAATCAATCTTATTTTTTTAAGTTCCAGATGAAAAGTAGAACCCTTCAATAATAGTAATTTTCGAAAATAAAACCTTTTCTCGCCGTTCCTGTTACATTTTTTAGACTTGAAGCGTGCAATCATGACCTAGCAGGAGGCATATGACATAGCACGAGGAATAAAGCAGAGACAATCTTTTTTATCCCAAAAAATTTAATTCTGGCTACAATAACCGCATTGTTATAACTTTAATCAATGAACTATTCCCTTGAAAATGTTTGAAATAAAAATGTTATGAAATTTTTTTAACAGAATTGAATATTTTTTAACAAAAACCACATAACTCACTGCTGCTACGTCACAGGTTACCAGTCCCCGGCCAGCTCGGTCAAAATTTACATTCCAATCTTTTTTTGATTAAAAAGCATACTTAGACGTGGAAACTTTCTTTGGTTATTCGAATTTTGAGTTCGCAGATGACGACAGCTTTAATCTAAAAAGTAAAAAAGCTTGATAGGGACTTTAAGGTTAACTTTGTTCTTTCTAACGAAGCAACTCGATTACTCAACTTTTAAACACATTTTCACTGACTGACTTACTTCCATTTTCACTAACTTACTTACTTTCCGAGTTACTTATTTACTTTCTTACTTACTTACTTACTTACTTACTTACTTACTTACTTACTTACTTACTTACTTACTTATTTACTCACTCACTCACTCACTCACTCACTCACTCACTCACACACTCACTCACTCACTCACACACTCACTCACTCACTCACTCACTCACACACTCACTCACTCACTCACTCACTCACTCACTTACTTACCTACTTACTTACTTACTTACTTATACTCACTCATTTACCTACCTGAAAACCGTGTTGTTTGCTGGTTCTTGTGTCGGGAAAATGAAGCCACCACGAACATGGAGGTTGATGTGGTCCAGAGGAGCATCTAACTGTATAGTTTTACCACGGCTGCTTGTGGGTATTTCATCTCCCTAAACAGTACGTAATACTAGCATCGTAAGTTCTCTTAGAAACCCTTATTAGCAAACAAGCTAGCACTACCAATACAAAAAGAAAAAAGATAAAGGACTTACAGAATAATAGTCAAACCAACGATCATCCGGAAAATAGACATCGACTTTCCGCTTTTCCTGTTAAGAAAATGTGTTGAATACATAAGAAAGCATATAAACCTAATATATCCTCATATATCATATATTTTAAAGAGGAACCGAACTCTAAATTCAACATATTTTAAATGAAATCCTTCAAGGCGTTGAGAACATATCTAAACATTTTTTTCTTGTGTCGCGCTGATTTTCCCGAAATTCTACTTTGTAACGTGCGTGTTTCGGGTCGTTTGGGGTCATTGACCGTTAGCGCTTGTCGACTTGTTATAATTAGCGGTTAACGAAGGTAACGTGTGACGTAGGTTATGGGGAGCTCGCTTGTCATAAGCTCGCTCACACAGTCAAGAATGAAAGTAACAACTTACTTTTTGTGCGATATCTCACTCTAACAATGACTTTTTTCAGTCCGAGCCAATTCTTACCCATATCTGACGTCATAGCCTCATTCTCTCTCCGCTTAACCGCTATTTCTGAGCCGTCGGTACAAAGCAGCAAGTCACGTTCGAATTTCTCGGAAATTCAGCGCGAAATGAGGAATCTTTTTAATATCGTTTTCACACTCATATAAAGATTTTGTTTGACAAAAGTTATTTTACGGTTTAGTCCCCCTTTAAGTATTGGGAAAGAATATTTGTCAGTTTCTTGTCTGCTCTCTTGTTCTTGCCTGTCTTTTTCTCCGCGTCCTTGTCATTGCTTTTGCTCTGTCGTTTTGTCTTTCTTCGTGTCAGTTTTCTTGCCCTTTCCCCCTCCTTTGTATTTTTCCTTTCCTTATGCTTGTTCTTTTGATTACAGTAAATCCCCGCGAGTAAGAACATGTGTTTTTTCCAGTTAGGCTAAACAGGTTCTTACATAAAAGGTGTATAACAAAAATCTAGGGTCATTAGGTTCTTA
>JAOBAT010093416.1:0-17144 GCA_026413305.1 Hydrozoanthus tunicans | reverse complement strand
CCCCCCTCCATCCCCTAAAAACGGTTTATGTTTCTTTGACTGTGGATGAGCGAAAACAAGGGTAATACAAACAGTATCTATAAAGACTGGTCGAAGTAGATGCGCGCCTGAAACTCTCTCACTCACAGTATCTCAGAGGAGGTCGTGAAAAACAAGCCCGGCCCTTCCCTTTGATCTTAAGCTAAAGTACCCTTGACTCTATAGCTAGCTAACCATAACCCGGGGAAGGAGTGAAGGGAAGAAGTTTCGTTGTGGTTGGCCAGGAAATTGCAGTCCCTACTAAAAGAAAGAAAGAAAGAAAGATCGATCCAAAATGACGAGTGCCTGCTCCAATGTGAATTCGTTTCCGATTAACGTTCAGTTGGGCCTTAAATACTGATAATTCGTGCTAAAGATATTAGCATGATATTCACAAAAACTTGATCCCGTTCATTTTGGATTGGTTATATGGAATTCGGAACGGAAGGGGGGACGCGGGAGCGGATGGGGAGGTATAAAGTATTAGCCAAGGAACACGTCCTAGCGGGCTAAAACAGGGCCGAGAAGCCGGAAAAATTGAGCGTCTTAATTGAAGAGTCTTTGAAGCGAATTGAAACCCTTTTTTTTATCATTTAACGTCAAGATGCAAACTTGCTTGCAAGGCTACCATGATCGAAAGCAATATATTCGATGTCGAACAGCTTTCACGCCCATTTTTTTCAAGTATCTTACGGTATTGTAAACTAATGTTGCATTTCCCTTTATACCGTAGGCTAAGCTGGTCGGCTGCTCGAGAAATGGTTGATGTTTCCGCAAGCGTCTACACGCGTTTCTTCATAAGAGCTAGAACACCACGGAAAAGACGAATTAGTTTTGCAGAAAGAAAGCAAAATGCTTAAAAGCTCATTTTTCGATTCAGCTTCTTCCTCCAGACTTTCTTTTATTGAAAAAATGAATTGCTGGGAAATTAATTTTAGACCGATACCCTTCAAGACGAAATTCATTTCAGCCCCCGCTTGCTGTATTGTAAGCAGAACCGATGTGGGGGGGCCACTTAAGAAGAATTGAGGGTTCAAAAATATGTGCAATCAAACAGCGGAGATCTCTTCGTCTAATCTCACGCTGGGCTAAGAAAAACCCACCCAATGTTTTTGAGTTTTAAACCTTAGGCTTCAACTAATTACATGAGAAAATTTTGGTTAACTCTCCGAAGGGCTTATTAGATTCTTAGCGGCAAACAGGGACCGCGGTCTGTTTATACATAGAGTTTATAGGATCATAAATTTACCGCGCAGTGTAGCACAAGGGGAATATATAAGGCGCTTCCGGGATATTTACAATAACGAAGGAGTGCTGCTGTTTTGTTTGGTGCCTTTTAGTAAAACGGAAGCAATTTAGGACAATTTCCATCAATTAGATGAACACTTAGAGTGAGTAATTTTTATGCGTGTGAATTTTCTGTTGCTGGAAATGTGTTTACAAAGCACGGTACGCTTTTCTGAAAGGACTAATAAAACTGGAATTTTAAGCACAAGAGTACGGGCCTCAACTAAAAATCTATTTTAATTAAAGTCGATACTTTAAAATTTTTCTGCTTTAAAATGCTAACGTGAAGGTTTTGTTTCTAAGAACTATACTTGAGAGTTGAGCTCACTAAGATGCTCTTCGTGAACAACGATAAGCTGTCCTGATTTTCAGCATCCGAAACTTTCTTTGGAAAAGAAGGGTAAGCATGACGAATGAAGGAAGGGGTGGGGTGATAAAAGGGCTGGAGGGAGGGGAGGGGGTTATGTTAGCGAATTACTCCACGCGCTTTCTTGTGCATTCCATACTAATTCCCTACTACGGCTGTCACGGGTCATAAGATAGCAGTTTATTTCTGAACACGAGACCTTCGATCTATATACAGATTATGCAACATCTGCCGCTTGCTTATCAGAACGTTGAACTTTCTTATCTCAATTAAAACCAAAACACGATAAGCGATCATTGTCCAACAAACTATCTTAACACGTGCGCTAAAACCATGCCCGTAATTTGGTTTAAAAGAGGAGATTGCATGTATGTATATTTATGTAGTAAATACAGGTCGGGAGATATGCACAAATTGGGTGGAGTGGAGGAAGGATGGGGGGGGCTGCTCGTAGCTTCCACGGCTACTCCCGATTTAAAGCGACTTTATCATGATATCCATCCTGCCAAATTGCGAAAGAAGAGCCCACCCACGCGCATGCCCAGAAGTTGTCTTATAACTCCCACGCATGTATTGAGGTTGCGGTGAGCGATCTCAAACAGCTTGTTAGTGTCAGCTTTGAGTGTTCACAGTCGACCGCAGTTGCTCTCTGGAGATTTGCACATGCGCATAAAAGCTTGTAAAACAACTGTCACAAATTCATTATGCCTGCGGATACCTAAAAAATGTCTCGCTACTTGCGCGTGCTTGAGATGTGCAAATTTCGATCGGAAACTTTTCTAAACTTAGATTTGTTTTAAAATAAAACGATTTGATGCAATCAAAAAAGGAATAAAAAGGCTCCAAAGTTTACTATAGGCCATTAGTGTCGCTACCGGAATGAAACAAGATGGTTTTTTTATGTGTAGTTTTGTACACAAAAAGATTAGACAAAACTTATTGGCTGCGCTATGACATCTTATTGGGTAGAGAATGTTATTAATCATCTTACAAAATTAGAAATTCGTTCTAAAAGATGCTGCAATTAGTTGTCGATTCGTTCGGAACTTGGCGCGCCTGGAAGTTTTTCTTATCTATAATTCCTTAATACTTGCCGGGATTTTAATAAACGAAAATGTGTTTTATAATTGAAAAGAAACACTGACAACAAGTCCTAACAAAGGTTTTCATGTAAAGTAATGGATTAGCTTTCGGGAGTTAATCAAGCTGTTTCTAATCCTGAAGTTTGCTTTTACCCACTGTCACCCAGATATAGAAAGCGAAAGATTAGGAGCGAAGGGAAGTTTTCGAAGGTGCGCGATTCACAGTCCCTTTGTGTGCGACCTAGCAGTGCATTAGCCCCGGCAAAGCAAGCGACATTACATGAATGATTAATGCCATTAACTTATTACGCAAGACATCTACACCACAATTACGAATAGCACATATTGTGAATAAATTTTGTCGCAGTTGGATGCAGTATTTTGTCAGAGTTAACTTATGTTTTATGAAGAAAGACAGTGTGTTTGTATTCGCTAAGTTCCGATCAACAGCGGCCATAAACTCAAGAGCCGAAAACAACAACTATTTTCAGAAAAACGATAAATCCATTAGATTTCTCAAATAACTAATGTTTTAAACTTCCTGTTGTGGGTAAAAGATGAAAAATACTTGGAGCAAGTGATAAACTGGCATACTTTTGACAAAATATCGAAGGTTTTTGGGATCTTTTGCTGTACCGACGTCTGGCTGCGACGCCATGCCCAGAGATCATCCATCGAATTTGTTTTGAATTCACACGCATTCGGACGGCAGGTGCACGAGACGATTGATCGTATCATGAAATGTTGTTCCCATATATTCGGAAATCACCTTTGTAGACGCTTTCTTTTTATCTGTTTTTGAATTTTTCAATCCCTAAAATGCTTTTTAAGATAAAAAAACCAAATCAACTGCGAAGCTGCGTGAAGTTATCGAGATTTCTCAAAAACAGAGAAAGGTTTATGTATTGATCAAAACTTCTTGTAATTAGAGAAAAACAATATACATCTCATACAGTAATAGAAAAATGTTGAAATCTGAAAACAAGCCGTGCGATTCCTCCCCCAAATCATATAACAACTTATCTGAAAGTCCTTTAATTTGTACTTACTCCGAAATCTTCGCTCTTTGTTGAAAATTTTAGTATGCCTTAGCTATGTTTTTTCTTCGATGACCACTAACATGCAAATGAAGTGAAATCAAAACAAAACAGAGTTGGAATTTCCCTTGGTGTCAGCTGCTATCGGTGAAAATATGGAAATAGGAAATGATTGTGTATTCGAACGCTCAAGCGAAGCCAAAGGTTGCACTTTCATCAAAATGCCTCATCAGAATTATTAAATTTTCATTTTCCATTTAAGGCGTCTTCTGTTTTTCAGCTCATAAGTTAAACTCAGGAAGGGGTGAAAATATCTTCATTTCATTACAGATTTTATATTTCGTTTTCTTCAATTTTTTCACAACCATGTACGCACGTCAACGTATCCGCGTCCATTGATTTATCGCTAGCAGAAAGATTTCTTTGCAAAAAAAGGGTTCAGCCATTCTTTATATTCTTTAAATAAATAGCGAGGAAACAGCCCGTCAGGTGGGAAAATTGTAATTTGTCATTTTCAATTTACGTTCGTCAAACGCGTCATAAGATTATTTCAAAGGCAGGATGTAAGAGTTGAAAACACAGAGTTGAAAACAAGAGAAAACGAAATATCAAGCCTCGTTCTCTTTGGGGACCCCCGGTGGGGGAGCTGATTGTTGTCCTAGCGAGAGCCGTCACCAAGGAGTTTGATTGGTCAAACCTCAACCACGTGCACCATAAATAATTTTTACCGCCATCAGTTCATCGCTGACAGTTCATTTTTGATTCAAGTTTGACGGTTTGGTTGTTCGATCACGCTTCAATTGAGTTCATCCGGTGATCTCTTGGTGTAATTTTTGATCTTTTTCGCTTGTCTTAAATTTTCTAAACACATTATCTGCACTACACTGTTGTTTTTAAACCCGATGTTTGATATGGTGAGCGAGGATTCGAAAGCTACACATATGAACGGCGGACCAGTCGAAAACGGTATGTCAGAAGAAGACCCGAACAACAAGACCAATCTGATTATCAACTACCTCCCGTCAAAGATGAACCAAGACGAAATCAGAGCGTTATTCACCAGTTATGGCAGTATTTCTAGCTGCAAGCTTGTCCGTGACAAAAACTCTGGACAGAGCCTGGGTTATGCCTTTGTCAATTATGATTTACCGGGAGATGCGAAGAACGCTATGGAAGCACTGAATGGGTTACGACTTCAGAACAAACAGATAAAAGTAAGCTATGCGCGACCCTCTTCTCAAGAAATTAAAGGTGCCAATTTGTATATCTCTGGGTTACCCAAACGAGTCAGCCAGGCAGAATTGGAAGAAATGTTCCACAGTTTTGGTGCTATAATCACGACAAAAGTTTTGACAGATGATAAGGGCGAAAGCCGTGGCGCAGGTTTCATCCGATTTGACAAGCGCAGTCAGGCGCAAGCCGCAATTGACACGCTCAACGAAAAAACACCGCCTGGCTATGAACAGAGCGTGAAACTCACCGTGAAATTCGCCAATACTCCGAAACCCAATCAACAATTATCTATGATGCCGTTTGAAAGCCCGATAGCTTTAGCCGCGGCGGCAGTTGCCGGTCGAACGCCAAGATCAGCCGCAGCCTTTGGCACCGGTGTTGGACCAATGCACCATCAAGGAGTGAATGTACGCTACTCGCCGCTGTGTCCGACAAGTCATGCCCACAGTTTGTTTGCTGGTAACAATGTACACCCTCTACAACAAAGTTTTTGTATATTCGTATATGGCCTGAGCCCAGAGGATGACGAAAAAACACTTTATCAACTCTTTTCGCCATTTGGAGCAATCACAGATGTCCGAGTGAAAACAGATAAAGGGTATGGTTTCGTGAACATGCGGAATTATGAGGAAGCGTGGCAAGCGATCTTGACCATGAATAACTACCAACATAACTCAAAACCACTGCAAGTTAATTGGAAAACTCCTACAAACAAAAAAAGCAACTAGCATCTTCCCAAAACCCAACAAAATTGCGACTTTATGAAACGCACACTACAATTATGAGAGGAACGCAACGGAAGCAAAGCTGCCACAACAGTTCCTCAAATAATGGCGGTGAAATGATTTTCCCCGCCGTAACCAGTCCGTAACGTAGATGCCCAGGTTCTTATATATTGCTTTGAACTTTTTCTCTTAGTTTAGAGTTAAGTGTTTCTGTACTTAGCTTCGCTTCAGAGAACACGGCTTTCGTTGTTAAGTTGTTGTAAATTTCTCGGAAACGGCAATATAAACTTGATTTTGCGAAGCGTGTTAATTATAAACGTAAATAGACTTTGTGCAGTTGGAATATTCTTAAACTCCAGATTTAGTCTGGGTCGATTCAAGATTTTAAAAATCTGACAGTTTCTTTAACACTTTAAATATATATAGAGATATCGATTTCGTGCCGAGAGAAACACGGCCGAATGTACAAGTTCGAGTAGTGGTCTTTTATTGTGAAAATTTACAGGTTAGAACTTTATGTACATTTCATACTGTAGTTTCGTTTTCCTCAAAGCAGACTATTTGCGTTAGGCGCAGTTTTGATTTGTAGAGGAATTTTTTTCTGAAAACTTTCCTATATTTATGATGGGTGGACGTTTTTCTCTTTGATTTGTTTTCATTAAATTTGCTAACATTCTCGCTCATTGTTGTTTTCTGTTTTGATTTATGTTTTCGTCGCTTCTTTTTTTTTCTCCCTCCAATCTGCTCTTATTCCCATTGCAAATGTTTTTGTTTTATGTTGTTACCCCATCTCTAGCTAAAAAGGTTGGAGTAATATTCCTCTTCAATTCAGAGTATATTTTTGTGATCACTTTATCTCTGGTAAGATGTACATTGGAAATTGAAGAACTCAGAAACATCAAAATTACATGGCAACTAATAGCCTACAGGGTTCTTTTACATTAAATTCCATTCACACTTTAATTTTTGAAGTGTATTTGTTTATGATTTCTTGTGAATTTTTTCCACCTTTTTTTCTTTGACTATAGTTTTCAATTATCATGTTTTCACCAAGATAAGCAATCTTTTATTTCACAGGGAATGCTCTGCATATTATATCAGTTGAGTGTTCAATATTTCAGATTTGTATATCAGTTATAGTTTGGTGTTTATGAAAAATTTGAAATGTTTATGTCAAAAAGAAGAGAACAAAATTTGAAATGAACAGAAATTGTGACAAGATTAGCTGGTCTTCTCTTGTCCCTAAAGGAGAAGAAAGGTCCGATAACTGCTTACAAGACAAGGACAAATTCATACAGGTAAAACTCTTAAAAGATTGATGAGAAATTTTCATAAAATCTATTATAATCCAGATGGCTGGCCAGATTATAACCCATTCTGTTTTTCATTCATTTAACTGCATATTTGATAATGCAAATGTGGTTGGCAAAGCCAGACTGGGTATTTAGTATCCAAAAATTCTTGCCATAAATAATCGAGAAGATATTCTGTGCAGCAAACATCCCTGTATTTATTAAAGCTACCACTTTCAATATTTCAAAAGAATATTACACTTTCCCTCATGACATTGTTAACATTTCTCTGCTTGCCAAATATTGCTGAAGCAGGTGACACCACTCTCAAGAGACTACAAATACATTTTCAAACGTAAGAACAATTTTTTTCTCCCTGAGGGATTGTGCCCGAATTTGAGCTGACTTGAATGAGATGACCAATTTTAGCAGCTCAACATTTTAAATGTAGTTAAAAAGAGAAAATTATTATTGTATTTAAAAGGTATCAGTGATCAAATCTTTTGAAAGAAATAAAGTTTAAAATATCAAAGCAAACTTTTTCTTTCCCATCGTTTTTTAGATCATTTTATTGTTAGTATGAAACTTGGTGAGTTGTGGTTGTATTACCTTTGCCCATTAAGTTACTTTAAAGACTAACTTGAGCACAGAGAACTTTCAGATGGTTTTCATTTTTTGAAGTGTTTCTATCAAACCAAATGATTAACTTGGGACATAAGAAATGGGTGTAGTTCTGTTGCTTTAAATTCAGACAGTGAGTTTACATTAATTTTAGGTCACTAGTTATTAATATTTTGTATGGAAATGTATTTGGTTTAGGATTACAATTCGTCCATCAATGAACAAAAAAGAATGTCGGCCTGCAATTATCTCGTGCCTTAAAAATATGAAATAAATATTGGCAGGGATTCCTTGTCCATATGTACTTTTCTGAAGGATTTTCAACTGATAACCATTGGAACTTTTTTTATGAAATACATTTCTCATCGCCTTTTCTTATTTACTTAGCATGGAGCTGAGACATAGATAATTGACAGCCACCGCAGAAACCTGAGAAGTGAACGTAGAAAGAGAGAGAAAAAGAAAGAGAGCACCTTCTGTCCTTTCTGAACTGTGAGTAAAACCTAGATTTTGGAGGAAAAAAATGATGCTTTATTTCATAGAAGAAACAGATTCCAAAAATCAAACTTTTGTCCGAGGCTGTTCATCTGAGTGCAAAAGTCTGGAAAATTTGTTTTACTAATATTGTTGTGTTTGGACATTCTAGCATTTGTAGGTGTTTTTGAGCTGGTTTTCAAATAGCATCACAAACATTGTATTGGGTGTACTTTTAATTCAGTGGAAGGTAAACATTTCAAGTCAAGAGACATCACAATAGTAAAATAGCCTCAAAAAATCAGTTCTGTGCACCTGTTGGCAATGATAATTAGGCAGGTCGGGTGGCTTTTAGCAAACCACCACAACTTATTTTTTAGCAGTTGTCAAATTTCCTCAGAAATGAAGTTGTGAGATAATAAATTTCAATCCCTTTGCCACTGGTTAAAAAATAATATTTTGTAAAATTCCTAAGTTTTTCTTACCTTTTTAAACCTTTTTGTCTTCACATAAACTATACAATGATAAACCAAAGTGTGCCCAAGTTTTAGAGGTTGAGTTACTGAAAACATTTTAAGTTACCATTATTTTATTTAAGCCGACTAAGATAGTTTCTTTATTAAGTGTTCAAAATTTCAAAAAAAAAATTCAACAACTGGCAATTTTAACAAGCTTCTGGTAGTTTCAACTAGAAGAAACTATCTTAAGGTACCAGAGGCAGCAGTTTCTGTCTTTCTTAAAATTAGATTGAGTGGAATTTTTTTAAGCCTAGTTTTAGAAACAATATATTTTTCTAATAAACGTAATTGGTGACTAGTATTCAATAAGTGACTGTTGGCTTATCACCTGTATGTCTGTTGCTTTTTACATTTTATTTTTAAGACCAAAAATGGGGGGTTTCTTTGAAGAAGACAAGATTTGTTTTGTTGATCAAAACCACAGTATAATTTATCTTCCAATGAGTTCAATCAGATGCATGTTGAAAAAGTTAGCTATCTGTAGTTACTACATTGGTTTTTCTTTTGGCAGCTAGGGACTTGCTGTTTGTGTCTCAATTACAATCTAAAATTTTTTGGTTGATCTGAATTTATTAAATCTAGTCACAGGTTTTTCTTTGTCTAAACACAGTTGTTGAAAATAGATTTCTCATTTTCATCATGAATTCTGAACAGACATTTTATGAGATTAAATTAAACACAGTTGCTGAAAATGAATTTCTCATTTTTGTCAAGAGTTCTAGGCTGGCACTTTTAGAAGATTAGATTATTCTTCAAATTATTTCATACTTGGTTTAGGTTTTGCACTGCATGTGACCATAGTAGAAAAAAACAGTCCTTAAATTTTTCGTGTGGTTCTAAGTGACCCCAATCAAAGAAATGTTACTTTTTCTAAGAGGCAGCTGCTTTAGTTTCTACATTTTAAGTTCATTTTATTTCAGTTATGAGAGCACCCAAAGTTACCAGCAAATCTGTTGCTATCAGATATGTGTCTTTGAGTTTTCCCTTGCAGATATGTTTATAAATTCAGAGTTATTACATATAAGTACCCAAAATTTCTTTTAAAAACCATTTGGCCCAAAAATTATCTCTCTGGTTAATTTGGATGAAACATTTGATGAAAGTTTTAAGATTAGAAATCTTGTAGGTCATACTCAACTAATTTGTGTGTCCCTGGTTTAATTTGAATTTCAGTAGCTTTCCAAGTACTGGCAAGCTTCTGGCATTTTATAAAAGTGTTTTGGCTATATGATGTGTAGCACTAAAAGCATTTAAAAAAATATTTTAGATTAATTTTATAAAAAAGATTTAAATATATTCATTTGTCAATATTTTAAACATTTTACTAGTTACAGTTCAGAATTTGTGTTTAATTTTGAAAAGAAGATTGGAAAAATGCAATTTTGCTTTGAAGAGTATTTTCATTAAATTTGAATGGTTCTATAAATGGTTCATTTTCTCAATTCTTCCATTAATTTTTTTATTCAAGTACGAGAACTTTCAGCATGACATTTAAATGTACAAACATTTTATGTTTTTATTTTTGTTTATAATAAAAAGCTTTCAGCACCTGCAGCTATGGAAAAAAATTTTGGGCCAGTAGATTAAAAGAAAAGGAAGAGGCTTTTGCCAATATTTGTGACATACCGCCAATTTGGGTATTTTAATAACCTAAGTTTCAAAACTGTAGGAAGGGACACCACAATGTTCAGGCTTTTTTGTTTGCTTCATACACATCAAAACTAATGATAAGGAAATTGCCGCAGTGAATTTACTAAATATGCATGAGAACACTCAATTAATTTTAAACTAAATTCTGTTTAATGACATCTGGCAAAGTGGTCAGTATAATGGTGCTGAATAGGCAATGAAGTAAAATTTATCACTAGACATAAACAAACAAGAATTGAAGTTGCCAAAAAACTGTTGGAGACACAATGTATTTTCTTTAGCTAGAAAGTTAGCTACCCTGATAATTATTTCGATTGTGTACGCAGGATAAATCCTTTTTCCTGTTTATTGTTAAAAATTAATGCAGTTGTCTTCAGTTTTGAATGAAAAAAATCAACATTAGTTTTCACTTCATTTTGAACATTTAGATTGATGGAAAAATTTTATCTGTGATTTTTTGCAGTGTTTTGCAAGTGTAGTTTTTATTAAAAAGCTATACTTTGTGGCATGAAATAAAAGCCCTTTCTAATTAGGGATCAGTTTTTTTGTGTTAATGAAACCAGCATGTTCATAGTCAGTAAGCTTTTCACTTATTACCTAGACATACATTTCTTTGATATAAATTAAAAATTTTAAAAAGACTCTGGTTTGTTTCCCCTATGTTCATCAAAAGCTAATTGTATTTTACAAGAGAATCTTATTCAAAATTAAAAAAGAATATAAAGTATTGTAAAATAAAACAGTATTTGGAATGGCTAGTTATTTGAACAAAAAATAATTTTTGCCACTAACTTATCTTTATTCAGAATACAAGATTTCTTAGTTGAAAACCTGATCAGATGCAGTGTAGTCTTTCAGTATGTATATTAATTGACATAACTCTGTCAAATTCTAGTTTGATTCTTCCTTTTGATATTTACATTTAACTTCCAGCATGTATGCTACCTGGCTCTACCTCTTGAAAATTGGCAGATATTTAAAAAAATATAACTTTAATAGAAATACACCTGTTTTTAGCAAAAGATATCCCTTCTGAGCATTGTTAAGGAGTGGAAAACTTATTTTAAAATAATTTTTGAGGTTTATGGTTGCATATGGTCAGTGATACATGGTAGCTATATAGGGTTTGACTTTGAACAGCTTTGGTTAAAATAGTAAACTGAGCTAAAAGATTTTAAAAATGATACAAATTGCAGTGTTCTGACCTATTTTACAAACATGCTGTATGCGTTCGATAGAAATCTTTAGAGGAATCAGATATTGCCTGCTTGAATACATCCTGCTTTCTGGATTTTTGTGAAAATGTTAGTGAGTAGCGGACAGAAAGTTCAAAGATATAGTCACAAAAATCATGATTAACTTTGCTTCCTTGATAGAGCTCTTTACCCGATCTGATTACTTCCAGATAAATTGATTTAAATTATGTAAGCTCAAATTTTTCCGTCAATGTATATTTTTAAAGAAACGTTTTACTTCAGGATAAAAACTTCTTCGCGAAAGAAATCTGTAGTATTGCCCTTTTTGTACATTCTCTTAGCCACAAAAATAAAGCTTATTAAAAATAAAGATAATACGCATTCTCCAAAAGACGATTTGATTTTTGTTCAGAATTCCTTGCTTATTGCAGACTTGTATTCACTCGAATCATTGGTTATGCTTGAAAAATTTTTGTTGACAAAATTCTTTCAAAATGAAGTTTAAATTAATTCTTGTAATATCCTGGATCAAAGAAGAAACAAGGACTCACTAATTTATTGTTTTTGAGTGTTTGTTAAGGTTTTGTCCAGTTTTCGTGCAAACTTACACAACTGAAGTACGTAGTTAGAAGCTTTTGTCCTGTTTTGTTTTAACCCTGGTCATTTTTCTTTAAAAAAACAGTAGTAATGGTATGTCTTTGTAAAGAGTAGTGAAGTAATTTCAGTTTATGTCAGACGGGAAATGCAGATTCGCTTTTTACTAATTAACTAAATTACTTCATTGTAAACAGAGGATTACATTTCTTTGGGATTAGAAATAATACTACAATCTTCATTTTGTTATCTTCCTAAAAAGTTTTTTCAGTCATTTCGAGGTTATTATGCGAACGGAAATGAAAGTTTTTGATGTGAAATGAAAATTAAAAGAATTTCGGAAGTTGGGGTTCGTCTTACGCCATAATTGGCATAGCGATAACTAAATATAATAGTCCCCGAGGTATAGCTATGAATGTATTGTGTTTCTTGCTTAATTTGCTGTTTATTAATATTTTTTTTCGTAGCGCACATCCTGTTATACCAATCATGATGATTTTGGTGAAAAGACCAGATTTTTTGCTCTCGAGCTCTTTGCCTCTCCAAAACCTATTAATCACGGAGGTTATCACATTTAATTACAAGATTATAAGATATTGGATACACGGGGGCTGATAACAGTTTGAGGATAAAAAGTGTTAAGATGAAAAACATATAGTCTGCCGTTAACCAAAAATTTGGGTTCCAATATCTATTGTTTCCGTATCATTTTTGGTGTATTTTCCCAACCAGTACACTCCATTTTACAAGAGCGTCAAAAATAGAGTCTGAGACTTGAAGTCTTAATTTTTTAAGGATTGTTGTTAAAATGTTAAAATTTCTCAGGGTTTGGGCTATCTACTTCAAACGCTTCTCACACAAGCCATCTTAATAAATAAACAAGAGCCACAAAATGCATTTTTATGACCAAATTCTGAGTAGCAAACGTGCGACGATTCACGGGTATTGCGAAGTATTCTACAATTTAATGAATTGTTTCTCTTAACAAAGTATGTAAAATGTTCTCAAACGTATCTTCAGTCTCGAAATGTTCTGAAATTTGGAGCCTTTTATTTTGCCGTAACTTTTAACTAATTAAAGCTTCTAATATAAAATAAAGTAAAGGGATATACGAAATAAGAAGTCTGGCGGAGGTGCCAAGAGAAATATTGGAGGCACAATCACTGTTGCCCACTAAAATATACTTTAGCCAGTTACTGAAATGCTGAAATAGTATGCTTTTGATAACAGTTGTACACTTTTTTCAAACTCAAAGTCTTCTTGTAAGGGCTAGGTCCGTCAGCACAATATATTGATTTCCCCCCTTTGGTGGTATTAGCTTAAAATTAAACAGCAAATTAATAAAATCGGTATAGTCAAAACATCCGAGGTTAATTTGTGTTGATTAAAAAGAAGAGTTAGCGTTTTGATAATCCGTTCCGCTTGTCGATGTTATCTATAATCGTAAATGAGTATACTTGTTAGGGTGACGCATATTTTTGAAAGTTATTCAAAAAATTATTATCTTCGTCGGGAAATTTCGACGTGTTTTTACAATTTCTAAACGGAGTAACTTGTTTTTAAAACTATTTTAACCAACAATTATCTTTAATAATAAAATGAAGCATATACGTATTAAAGCTGTTGAAACAGAATTAAATAAAACAGGATAAAAAACATGTGTTCTTAGAGAACAGTCGGCTTGCGTTTTCATTCGAAGTAATTTGCCAACGCTTGACTGTTAGCCCCAACCGTCAGATCAATAGTCTTATCACCATCAGCATGTTCAATCCTTGTGCAGACTATAAAATGGTACTTCTGATTTGGTTACTTAAATAAACACAACTTCTCCAAAACATATCTAACAGAAGAGTTTGATGTTGTGGTATCTTTTCGACAGAGCTGTATCAACAATGTCGGAATCAATTATAGGTAACGGACGCATAATTTTGCTTCTTTCTCAAGGAAAAAACCTACTTCCTTAATGTATCAAGTCTTGTCCACTTCTGCGAAGGCTCGTGTAACCGGGGTGGGATAGGGGGAGGGGTGGGAGGAGCGGCTGAAATATTTAACATTTCTCTATAATACACGACATTTGGCGCATTTTCAGAGAGAATACACCGAAAAAAAAAACACGCTTACGGCGTTTATATAAGATATTAGGGAAACCTTTCTAGCAACTGCAAATGCAATTATCTATTCGTTCTGCTTTCTGTCGCTGACGACGAATTTCTAATTGTGTGTCCTTGACATCAAGTGCGTAGGTTGACGGCCGCTTTTGCAGTTTGTCGCTATTTTCCTGTGAGAACATGCCGCCTTTTTGTTGTACATATACATTTTTTGTGTTAAAATTTAGAACTTCCTATATTTAAATATAAAAAACATGGGTCCATTATCAAAAGTTGGTCCGGCCATGGCTGAAAGGTTCCGCCGGATCTATCTTAAAAGTTTATTTTTTGAAATCTTTGCCGCAGGAAGTTTTGAGGTGTTGATGTTTCAAGCACTAGCTCACCTTCTTGGAGAAATTTCCTCTGGCAAAGGGCCCGGCACCGCTCAGTCGAAATGTCAGCACCCTAGAAAACATTAACGTTAAGCTATATAAAGGTCTACAAGATTATCTTACATCACTAAGTGGAAACTTTTAACAAATAAACAAGCGTTTTAATCTTCCGAGATGCATGCATGCATATTGCAATGTGTAAAAGTATGTCGCATGTAGAACAGACACGTACAATGTGATCGTCTACTCTAGTTAGTTATTCTCAATAAATTTCGATTTCAGCCTCTTCAGTTTGTTAATAAATTGTTCTTACTTTTGGGCGATTTCAGCGTAGTGTTTTTACAACGTTCGTTCTTAGAAATAGTTTTTTGGGAACCCTTTAAGCTTTAGCCTCAAGGAAACAAAAAAATACTTTTACATATATCAAAAACCAAAGAATTTACAACACTATCGAAAAGTTGCTTAAGTCGCACGGGAGCAGCTCAGTAACCGAGTGTAACGTTGCTAAAAGCCCTCTAGTTCTAAAACAGGCATAATAATAATGAGCTTTAAGCTTATAAGCTTTAATCTCCCACGACACTCTTTGAGGAACACGCGAGTTTGGCAATACAAAAAACACCTTTTCTAATATAAATCTTGCAAGCATACGAGCAGAAATCAACTTTAATGAAAGCATTTAATTCGTCAAAAAGGCTAAGTATTTCTTCTTCATCTAATCTTTTCTATTTGCTCATGATGAATTTCTATATAATCGTTCGTTTTAGAAATGTGTCTTAGCGAAGGGCTATAAACGCCAAGTCGAAACGCAAGCATCCTAAAATTCGATGGCGAAGCTTTTCAGCCATCAACTTTTTGCTGACTTTAGAGCTAGACATACATTGTCTCGAACCCAGGGCCTTCCCAATAGTCAGCCTTTGCTCATAGCTATGGCCGAGCGGTTAGCGCGCGTGGCTCCCATTTCTGTGGAGCCGAGGTCAAATCCTGGGTTCCGCAAGTGGGCTGATTGACACCCTAGTTCTATCTGACTGCGAAGCTGTGCTCCAATCGTACATGGGCCGGGCCGTATAGGGGCGGCAATTGTGTATGTGTTTCCCTTGTCTGTGTTTAATAAGTGGCGGGAGCCCGGGGAAAAGGGGTACTGGAAGCGGGATGCGGGATGCGGGATGCGGGATATCAAAGGTTGGGCGATATGTTTAACAACGACGGGATACGGGAGAAACATCAGAAAGGGCGGGTGTCTGGAGATATCGGACCATGAAGGTGCGAAAGATAGGATATCATAAGGGTACGAGAGACGGCAGGTTCTGACCCCCACCCCCTCCCCCTTCCTTCCCTCTGTCTCCCCTCTTTTTAAAGAAAAAGTAGAAAACGAGAGCCATTCATAGACTTCATAACCAGTTAACAGCTACAACACCATCCTTGGGTTAAAGCGCAAATTGAGGAAATGAAATAGCTACATTGATTTTCAATTTAAAACGCTCTTGTGGGAAAACTTTTAAAAAGTGCCATATTGAACCAACTCGGGCAGACTACAGTAGAGCAAGCACCGTTAAAAATTGGAAACTGAAAAAATGAAAGGGCAGAAGCGAGGATGGGCTGCATAAACAAAAGGTGGGGTATCAAAAAGGTACCAATATAGGCGTGGCCGCTCAGGTCGAATTCAAACCCAAAGACTGATACACCAAAACAACATTTCAAGTCACAATTACTTGCCCAATTGAATCTATGATACAATAACTGAACTTCCAAATCTCTGTTGGTATGATGCTGAGGAAGCCCAAGAGGTTTCGTATTGTATACAAACGCCAAAATTCGTCTCTGGCACCCGGTACCGAATCGTTGGAAACCGGAGATAAGCCCCGGCCCAGTGAGCTATTTAGGCTCGAGGTATTACCCTCATCTGCCCACAGGCTTACCACCTTTTAAAAATGTGTGTTTCCGTTCAGTTGAGCTCTCCTGAGGATTGCCATGAAACTCGCACAGAATTTTAATTTTCTCCCGCATTACGTAAATGCTCTCCAGTCGCCTCCTCACAGCCCGATCCCCAAGTTAAAACTCGCACAAGTCTTCAACTAGTTCGCCCAGCTCTGAGTATGAACACACCGCAAAGCAACGATCGCTTACTGTGGCCTTTATTTAAGAACATATGTAATACGGGAGAAGATTACGTGGACGAATTCTGACAAACCTCAAGAGTGCTTAACTGAACGGAAACACATAATTCGGGCCGTGGTAAGTCTGTAATTTGGAACACAGTAGCGGTGTAAATAATAATAATAATAATAATAATAATAATAATAATAATAATAATAATAATAATAATAATAATAATAATACTAATACTAATACTAATACTAATACTAATACTAATACTAATACTAATACTAATAATAACGATAATAATTAGCATTTATATAGCGCCTTTCCATAAGTACATGCTCAAAGCGCTTAATAGTTTACAGTTGACTCTGGTGTTGAGAGTCTTAGACAGTCTGCTCTACACGGCTCACAACTATTTTCCTAAGAGTTGCTCTCAGTTAGTAGAAGAGACAGACCACAACACCGGGATCA
>JAOBAT010093415.1:27874-40463 GCA_026413305.1 Hydrozoanthus tunicans | reverse complement strand
ACGTTAAACCGTAGGCCCTCGGAGTCCAGTAACTGGGTTGTAAAACCTGTTGGGTTCTCCGACTACCTAAGAGTAGTAAAGCTAAATAAATAAAAACGTAAGTAGAATAAGTCGGAAGAATTCCAAGATTGCTTGGGGCGTGTCAGTTACCTTACAATTTAGTTATGATTGTGGCCAATATGTAATGCCGTTTTTTATGGTTAAAACACAAAGGGCTACAAGAGGTAGACAGTGTAGCTTGGGTTCATCCTGATATTCCATTTGTAAGTAAAGAAGTCAGTTGTTGCATAACTGTAGTCCTTTTGCAAATTGTAGATGAAAGAAAAACTAAAAAAACTGAATTGATGAAGAGGGACTCCATACTACCTTTGCCTCACATGGTCAGAAGCAGCTTTACTGTGTACTAAGGCTTTCGTTTTTGGTTTTGTATTTTCTCCAGTTCCGTTAAACTCTCCCCGTCTTGGACACGACAAGCAAGCTCAGGTTGTTATCGAAAAGAACGATGATGCTAATGGGGTTTTACAACTGTCTGCCAGCGCTGTTACTGTGCAGGAACCCAATATTGGCCCTATATTGAACATTACAAGGACAGCGGGTGCCTTTGGCAAAGTAAGCAATAGTATTGATGGAATACCATTAGAGTCGGCTGTTATGATTATGCTGTGGTTACATGATGATAAAATATATAACTATTGCTATTTTATGATTATTATTACGATTGTTTGATTATGTTTGGTTGTGTGATGATGATTAAATAACTATGATTATTTATTATTTGTGTGGTAATGATTGTTATTACATGAGAATTGTTATGAGATTTAGTTTTAGCAAGAGAAAAGGTGAAAAGCCGATATAGAAAACTGAAACTTACAGATCTTCAGTTTCAATACGAAAGTGATTATTTGTTTCTAGCGTGTCGTTGCTCGAACAAAGTTGCCTTAATTACGAATACGTTAAGGTATTAGGAAATGAAGCCACAGCCAGCTTAAAGAACGAGAGACGTGTTTTTTGAATCTCGCAAGCAATCTTGATATCCGTGTTCAACGTGTTTCCAGGTGAACGTGTTTTTCGACGTAAGGCCAGGATCAGCCTCGGGTCCAGACTACCAAGTGTTGGCCGAGAATGTTTCTTTAGCCAATGGGCAGAGAACGGCAGCATTACCAGTGACGGTAGTGAATGACCTAATTCCTGAGTTCAGCGAAACTTTTACCGTTAGACTTCTGGCTGAAAACCTTCAAGGTGGTGCAAGGCTTGGCAGCCCTGTGGCGTGTGTTGTTACCATTGAAGAGAACGACTACCCGTATGGCTTAATAGGTATTTCTGCATGCGTATTACTTCGTGTTATCCTCAGATCCTCGTGAATACCCCGTGTTCTCGTTATCGTTTTCATTATGGTGTTGAGCATGGTAAACACAGCAATAACATGGTGTTTACTACAGTAAGCATGGCAACATTTTGGTTCTAAACAAGAAAAGTTGAGTATCTACTTGTATTTTAAATTGGGTAGGTTTTTCGTCGGATTCACGTGACAGGAAAGTTGTCGAGGCTCCTGGTGGTGCTTCAACCAAGGTAACACTGACGGTTGTGAGGCAGTTCGGCCGACAGGACGCTACCACAATCCACTGGGAGGCGCGACTCAATGGCAAACTAGCGACCGCTGACATCACTGTGTACCAGGGAGACCTTGTATTCGCTCACAATGAGTCCACAAGGCAAATCCAGTTTGAGGTGATATCTGATAACCTGCCTGAAACGCCTGAGGTTAGTATCAAACTACTGATTCAAACAAACAGCTTTTGATGCGAGGAATCTAGAACTGAATAAACCTCTGTTTGTTTTAAGTAAGTACTTGCTAAAACAAAATCAGTACTATCTGAAAATTGAGTCAACCAAAGAAAATGGGAGGGTATTGTGTCTGTACTTGTCATTTGTCCCAGAATGGTGTAGAACGTAGGCATGTTAGATCTTGGTTACTGTTTTCAACCATCCTGGCAGCAGCCAGTGGCAATAGGGCTTAGACAGATTGTTTTAGACTATCCCATCGTAAATTTGCGTGTTTTGTTTTGTTAATTTTCCTGTTTTACTCGAATTAAAACGTGAATGCGCGATTGGGGAAGTATATTAAGTTTCACAACACGTTTTTAAGAAACGTTTTTAACGATGTGTTGTTTTACAATGTTGATACTTGGAAAAACAGTTTTTTAAACTTATGCCAATGTAAACTATTTAAAAAATGTATCTGAAAAGTAGTCATTGAATCTAGTAGATATTTTAAAACTTATTCTAAACAAAGTGTATTAACAATTGCACGTATCGAAATGAAATCAACACACCAGCTTCAATTTGTTCTAACTCAAGTAAAGTGTTATAAACAATATTATCGGGTGTTTCCAAAGCATTAAAATGTTATTGGTTAGTAGTTTGAACTTGTAAAAGATAACTTAATCCATGTTGTAACTTGCTGTTTTATTTTTCAATTACAGCACAAAATCAAGTCACCTGCACTTATAGTAAGCATGCTAAAATTTTAGAATTTAGAATGGGACTTGAATAACAGCAATCATGCACCGCATGAATAAAAACAAACTGAAAGTTTCTTCTTCCGTTTGTGATATGAAAGTCATCGAAAACAATGACCCCAGGGTATTACAGTAGCTAGTGAGAACTGTGTTATCTTAAACTAATCTTTGTAACTGTCAATCTTTAAATTAAACATCTACAATGCTGACTCAACAATTTTCAAGGCGCTTTGTAAAAAATTTGAATTTAGAGCAAAATTTTTCATTCAACTGATTTGATTAAAGATGGAAGACTGTTAAAAGTAGGCAGCAAAGGGAAACTTTCGTAAAAAATGATAAAAGATAAAGCTAAATGTACCAAAAATGGGGATTAGTGTAATTAGATGTTTTTTTTATTTTCTAGTTGCATTAAATAATCACTCTTAAAACTGGCCTGGTGTGCATGAATTGTTGCACACATGGTTACTTACTTACCACGTGTAACAGTATTAACAATGAAAAATAACTTGGCAAAAAATTGAAAAGCCTTTGATAAATCCATGAACTTTTGAAGTTCATTATATTTATTATATTAACGCAAATTTTGGCTGCCATTGGTAAGGCAAGAGTGCTTTATTTTAGATTACAGCAGACATCCGAAATAACATGAAAGTAAACATGTGCTAAACTGGAAATATTTTAAAACATTAAAAGAAAGTTGTTCAATTCTAACACTAAACCTAGCTTGTCGTGAACTTGACGTAACTGTTCAATCTGCTCTCCAGTGTGTTTAAAGAATAACAGTGCTAAGAAAAAATAATACTAAAGGTGTTCAGCTTTATTTTAGGATGCCCCTTTTTGAGGTAGGGAAAAAGATTGTCTCACTTACAGAAGGTAACGTTCTTAAAACTCGTTGTTTTTTGACAGGTGATTCAGTTTAACCTGACAGGAGTTACCCAGGGCATGGCCTCCATCAGCCCAACAACGAAAACAGCTAACCTAACAATAGCTGCAAATGATGCTCCCCATGGAGTTTTTGAGTTTGTCCAGAACAGTTATACTGTAGTTGAAGAAGCCGACAGCGAAGTTACTGAGGCGTATCTGCCTATAACAAGGAAATTCGGCACATTTGGGGATGTTAGAGTCTTTTATAGGTAGCTTTGGTCAGACTTTGGTTTATATTTATATACTACGCTATTGATTATTGTCAACCGTGTTTCTTAACATGATTCATGGTGGTCTAGATTTTGGATATCTACAAACTTGGTTTCCTGATTAATTTTGTTATCATTAACAATATGGTGCATCGACTTTTCAAGGCGTGTCGACGAAATTCTTACTTACAGAGGTCTAGTAACGAATTATTGCCCTTCCCGCTGTCTGACTGTATAAATTTGGAACATTCGTTAACCTTGTACACTTACGTTAAACGTTTTGCTTTAATAAGTTTGTTTTTTAATGTAGTGTTAGCTTTAAGGTTTTTGACTAAATGACTCGCTAACTAAGCCTAGCTATTCTACTTTTTGAGTATGAAACGATTGTGCATTCATGTAACTAGAGGTGAAAGAAAATTTTCAATTCTTTTATTTGACTGTTTACTCGAATTTGCGGCTCTCTATGTTTATTATTAAAATCTGACTGGTTGGCTACATTGGACCTCCGTCTAACTGAAAGAGTTAGCCATTGCTAAGGCCAAATGTTCTGTTAGGTTAGAACTGTGAAGATTTTTTGTTGATAACCCTCTGTTCGTGTCTTCGTCAAGGGTTAAGAAAGGTTAAACATTGACATGAAGCAAATTACGTGTGGGAACTGAGCCCACTAATTAAGCCTTTGTGTTTTATAACAGCACTTATCAGGGATCAGCACAACCTAACAAAGACTACCTTCCACTGAAGAACGCATCAGTTGTTATCCCTAAAGGACACTCCACAGGGAACATTACAGTTTCCATACTAAACGACTCAGTGGCCGAGCTTGGTGAGACGTTTGGGGTCGTTCTGGAGTACGTGGAGCTGATTGGTCCGCCGACAGGCTTTGCCCCAAGCCTCGGTGGCTTGCAGCGGGCTAATATTACTATTTTACACAATGATAACGCACATGGACTTTTTGTCATTGTTGCCAAGACTGCTGATCCAGGTAGTGAAGGCGCAGTGGTAACTGTAGCGGAGAGTGAGAACCTTGCTGTGGAGCTGACGATTAACAGGCTAGGAGGTGCGTCAGCCCGACAAACTTAAAACGTGCAACAGAGTTTCCTTTCTTGAGAAACTAACTTGTTTCTGGTTAAAATTGACTTCTGTTGTCCTCTATTGTCTTTTTTGTTTGCTTGTTTGAAGCGACAGCGACAGCTAGATACTTTAAGATTTGTTTCTTAAATTTTTTAAATCTCACTTTCAAACACTGTGTTTACTTTTACTTTAAATATCTTGGTTGGCTATAATTGGTGTCTATCACGGAAGCTTTACCATTAACTCAGTTCTATTTTTCCTCTTCGCTCGTTTTTACTTTTTCTTTTGTTGCATTTCCCAGGAACCATTGGAAAAGTTGGTGTCAAGTGGGAGGTGTACGGGGGAGGATCCGCGTCACGTGGCCAGGATTTCACAGGAGATGGGTTCACCTTTGACTTCCAGGAGGGTGAAAGGAGCAAGACTTTCTCAGTGACCATCAAGGATGATGATATTCCAGAACGAGATGAAACGATTATTATTAAACTGACTAGTCCCACAGGGGGTTCTGAGATAGCCAAGGGGAAGGGCAACAATGTGACAATTGTAATAAGGTGGGTAACAGAGGTTGTAGTCTGGGACTAGTTTGAACGTTGATTGTTATGATAATATTAAGGAATCAATAATGTTCGAAAAGGGTTTGATTGAACCTAATAAATGAAAAACTTAGATTTAGTTCATGGTCCATTTTCTTTCTACCTAACTCTATCAGCTCTGGTGTTTTATCGTTACCTACCTTCTCCTACATTACCAATTCACTCAAAGTATGCTTTTTGATAACGATAAATGGAAATTGAACAAACTTAGCAAACTACTGACGATTAACTGATGTCAAAATAACCCCCAAGTAGTTACATGCAAAGTTTGGTTCTAGTTAAAACCTTTAGCTTTGGTGTAAGTGTAAACTTGTGAACCTCGATGTTAGATGAACAACTTATTAATATTGTGTACAAATGAAAGTTTTGATTTTCAGTATAAAAACTCCAAGAACACTTCATATCATTGTTTAACGTAACACAGTGTAGCTAGGCACCCTGTTACATTACGTCTACACTATTAAGTAAAGATAAAGTTTATCAACAGTTGTGATCTTGTTAACGCCCTAAGTTTCGACGATAGTAGTCGTACAGTGGTTAATCATCTCCCTCATTGTCATTGCGTTTTTAAGTGCCAACGATGGAGTTGGTGGTAAAGTTGGGTTTTCTCCACTGTCGCGCTCCGTTATCACCAAGGAAGGTGAACTGATCAACCTGCTAGTTAACAGAACCCTCCCCGCGGCCGGCCGTGTGACTCTTGACTGGCGTGTTTTGAACGGATCGGCCGACTTTGTGCAAGGAAATGGAACCGTTCTGTTTGAAGAGGTAGGATGTAAGCAGCCACTTAGAGCTGCTGCAAACTGCAGCATTATTGTATTAAAAGAGAAGTTGTCAAATGATATGCCTTTAAATCCGTTATGTAAGAGTTTGTTCTGTATACATTAATTGTCTTCTAATCAGCCATATCACCGTTTGTCGTTTTTACTAACTACGTTTTAGTGGAACTAACACTTGTTTGCAGTAAGCTTTAACTAGTAATAAAATGTGCTTGTCTTCTACTAGGGCCAAACATCTGCCAATATGTCACTTCAAATAAGGTCGGATAGCACTCCAGAGGTGGACGAAATTTTTCTCGTCCAATTAAGTGGCATCAAAACTTTTGACATCGCCCAATCAGGCAAGGCTCTGCTACTTGCCGAGGAATCATCGGCAACTGTGTCAGTCGCCGCCAACGACGAGCCTCATGGTGTAGTGGAGTTCCAGCAGAGTTCACGAAGGGTTGAGACAGACGAGGGCAACAAGACTTTACAACTAACGGTGTCTCGGTTGTTTGGCAACATTGGTGAGAAACTAGTCTTCATTTCTTTAGTCAAGTTTGATGATAGATTATCAAAAATACTTTAAGTGTTTGACCTTGTTAGAAGGTATCGGCCTCGAAAGTCCTTTTGGTATCATATTTATTTAAGAAGAAGAACGTTATATTCTTATTAATGTTCAATTCTCAGTAGGGAAGTAAAGTTAAACTATCGTTGAATAACCATTTTTTTTCTAATTCTTGATTTCTGGTCTTTTTTTCTATTCATCAATTTAGGTGCAATCAATGTCATTTCATGGAAGATTTATAAAGTTTGTGCTTTGTAGTTGGTCAACTTTAGGATCGTAAAGTACGGCGGTACGGATCTGGCAATCTTGTTAAAACAATTTGGAGGCTGAGGCTCAATCCCGGCCAAACCTTCACTTAGAGTCTTAATAGTTGAAAGGATCCTGCCTATAAGTTGCAGATTTTTGTGTCTTTTATTGATAAGGTCTAAACCCGTTGTTTCCTGGAGACTTCCTCATTTGGTTTGTAAAACCTATCAGATTCCTGCTCGACTTTCCAAGAGTAGTGAAACAAATGAGCTAAAAAACAGTAAACACATTATAGATAAATTGTGTTTAGATATTTGACTAAACTGTTGTGTTCAAGAGCATTAGCGAACGGAATCTCTTATTACACACAGGCTCCATTCGAGTCACCTACGAAGTCATGAACGGCAGCCTCACACCTCTCGGTGCCAATCAACATCTAGCCGATCCTGGTAGAGATTTCGTTGCCATCAAGGGCAGAATTGAGCTTCAGAGCGGCCAGAGTGCAGGAGTTATTTACGTTCAGATACTGGATGAGAACTTGGCCGAGCTGGAGGAAGTCTTCATGGTGAACATCACCTCGGTGCAGCTTGTGAATTCAGCATCCTCAAGCAAACTTCCCCCTCGTCTTGGCAAACACCTTTCTTCCCAGATTTTGATCCGTGCTAACGATAACCCAAAGGGAGCATTGGGCTTTTCTCATAGCAGGTACAAAGGCGCTTGCTCAATACTTCTTCTTTGTGTTAATTCTTAAACTGTTGTCTTCTGCTCACTGTTGTAATTTACTGTTGGTAATGTTATTGGTGTGTTTGTTAATAAAATCGAAAAACGGTTTCTAAAGGTAACGTGTCATAATTAAAACTGAACATTTTTAAGTTTTATTTTGAAGGTTTTTATTTGTTTTACTGATAATCTCTCTAGAAGATTTTTTGCCATCGAGGTAAGCTCTGCAGTAGATTAAAGATCTTGCTTGTTTTGATATGGCGTTTTTTCTTGAAAAAGAAATCTTTTGAAAGAAATACGTTTATGAAACCTGCGTCTTTGACCGTATTATTTTTTCAAAAATTTGCGGGTTTTGTTTCGCACAAACGTTGCTCGGCTATACATTCAAGATTAAATCACAACTTTAGCGGCCATCTTTTTGGCTGAACAAACGCCTCGCAAAATACAGTGTGTGTTTTTAGAAATCCAATCAGAAATCTAAATTTAAATGTCTTAAGATGCATCTGATTGTCTTTCTGATGCGCTTTACAGAGTTTACCTGAACGAGTCCACGAGTGCTTACAACCTAACAGTAGTGCGGAACCAGGGCACGTTTGGTGTCGTTCGGGTGTACTATCGTGCTGTTCAGGACTCAGCGAGGTCGGGCGATTTCTTCATAGCAGGAACCGATGCCATGCTAGGTGCAGAAGTCATGATGGAGTTTATAGATGGACAACGAGAACAGAACATTACAGTTTATGTTTTTAACGATGATGTACCCGAAGACGATGAAAAATTCACTGTTTACTTACGCCTGCGAGCAGATAGCAATGGTGCCACATTAGGAAGGCCAGATAGAGTTGAAGTAATTATCTCGCACAATGATAATGGAAGGGGAGTATTTAAATTGGACGCTTCTTCTACAAGTAAACTTATCGCTGAGCCTGGAAGTGGAAGCAATAGCGAAGCAGAGTTCAAGATTGTTCGTAGTGTCGCCAGTTTTGGAACCGTTGTTGTTGGTTGGAAGGTGGTAAACAGTTCGGCAAGTTCTGACCTCTCCCCAGTTAGTGGAAACGTGACGTTTGGTCCAAGAGATGTGCAGAAAACCTTTAGAATTAATGCACTGATTGACTCCATACCAGAGCAAGCTGAAATATTCCTTATTGCTTTGAGCATCTTATCAGGTATAGTTCTTGCATTTCTTTCTAAATTATTTTTAACAGTACTTCATTTCAATACCAGTGCTTTTTTGCTCTTCTTTGAAGCTTAACAAGCCCTAAATTGTTTAAGTACAAAAGCTTTATTCCACAAATTACATCAGCATGACACTAGCGTTACTACACTCAGTACTTATTTAACTGCTACATCGCAAACAACGTAAACGCTACTCCACACGAACACTACTCAACTTTCTTTCCTACTTAAGGTGGAGGAACACTGCAGAGTCCTTCAAAGGCTCATCTTACCGTCAAAGAGAATGACCTACCGTATGGGTTGTTTGAGATTGTTTCGAGCAAGACAAAGACAAGCAGTGTGACCGTCGAGGAAGACATTGGTTTAGTAAAAGCGTTGGTAAAGCGTCGTGGAGGAAACTTTGGTCGAATTCACGTCGACTTTAAGACCGTCCAAGGGACAGCGGTGTCACCGTCAGGAAGTGTACAGCACTTTGAGGTCATCCAGCGGATCGCTAGTGTCGATGCAAGGGCCTGGTACTCATTCAGCAGCTATGGTGAGCGGTACTTGGTGCTAGCTAGTTCTAACCGGACAGGAAACTTACCAGCTGGTGTTGGTAATGCGAGTATGGCTGGTGGCTACCAGAGGTCCACTTTATTTCGATGGCAGGGAGTTTATGTACCAGTGCAGGTTCGTGACAAGTCTGGACTTATGTTGCCCAGTACTTTCTAAAAACCGTGTTTGTTAAGACAACAGCGAAAACTTAGTAATCACAGAGCAGCTTTAAGCCACGCTCTGATTAATCAGTGTTGCATGAGGCTGAATAAGTCACTTAAAAAAAAAGACATTCTCGGAATACTCTCTCCGAAACGTATAAGATAAGTATTCTGAGAACCAAGCTCAAGATAAAAAAATAACACTGGAAAACAAGAATCCAAAAGAAAGAGAACACATATTCAGAAAAATACTTTGAACACTGGAGAAAACATTTTCGCTCTCCTCCCCAGCAAACTTGTTAGCATCTAACTTCTTATGACAAACACACACAAATAAGAGACTTAGAAATGAGGTGATAAGATTTAACGAAACAAAGCTAAGCAAAGTATTGAAGAAAAAAAAGGCGAATTTCTAAGCATGTAAAGTATGGTTAGAATTGGAAGATTTTTCGAATACAATACTTGTCGTGTGAGGCTGAAAAAGTTTAAATGGTTTTATATATTACAAACTCTAGAGCTTCGCTACGGATGGAGCCGTTGCTTGGGAGTCGTTCGTTATTAGCGGTATGAAGTACTTAGCCGTAGCTAACTATGGATCTGCTGGAAGACACCAAACAACCTCGCGTGTGTATAAACTCGAAAGTTCTGGTGAGATGTCGGTTGTGCAAGACATTGCAACCGAGGGTGCCGTAGATATCAAGTACTTTCAACCCCCGGGATCTGGTCAGTCATATCTTGTGGTTGCTAATAAGAGGAACAACGCCGGGACTACAAATATCAAGTCACAGGTAATTACATTCTAATTCTTAGAAACCAAGTTTGTATCAAAAGAAAATAGCATAACTGGTTGAAAATGATTTATCCCGTGCCACCAGAAATTAAGCACACTCTACCATTGTCTGCTCGACTCCCATTGAAGAACGTGTGCTGCCAGTTAGAAGATCCTAGTACGAATAATAACAGTGAAATTTATAGTAACATTGATTCATACAGTAATGCCTATATTGATAATATTAGTAACAATAACGGTAGTATCACTCGGAGGCAAACAATCCAGAAAAAGACAACGAAACGTTTACATAAACTATGCAAGACTATGATGACAAGTACCTATCGTGGTTTAACGAGTTTTCTTATCTGTTTCAGTTTAGATAATTTCAGCTGCAGATGGTGTTCGTCCATGCATAAGTGTCAGTTTTGGTTTAGATTTTCATTTTCAAAGTTATTTTGTTTTCTTTTTCCGTTACAAAAGACAAATGTGCTCGAAAAATTATATTTTACAAACGAAAAATGAAACACTTCATTTCAAAATTTAGTAACATTTAGTTACTGTTCGTTTATGTGAATAATTCCGAGGAAACTAGTCACAAGAAATCGTGCGAAGTGCTTGGTGAGTAATAAAATTAAACTCCAACCTATCGCAACGCATTAAAAACTATCAAAAATAGGAAAAGTTTTGCGTTTTTATAATTATCTGTAATTTGCTTGTGCTTGAACGTAAAGGTTTACCAGTGGGACGGCAGTAAGTTTACCAAACTAGGCAGCGGCTTTTCGACTCGTGCTGCTTCAGGGATCGCCACTTTCCAGATGAGTAACAAGCAGTTCATGGCAATTTCCTTCTACCAAAACCTGGACGGCTCGTTCAATGTAATGTCTCCGGTGTATGAGTGGGACACGAATGAGTTTAAGGTCGTGCGCGAGGTGGAAACTATTGGATCAGTTGGAGTCCAGCACTTTCATTTCAATGGGAAACACTATTTGTTGTTTGCAAATTCCAAGTCACCTGCTGCTGTGTTCAGGTGGGATGGATCGGCATCTGCTAAGCTGCAGACCGTGCCTACAAGGGGACTGGTATCTGCTCGGGTTTACCAACACGGTGGAGATGGTAGGTCAATTAGATAATCATAGTTTAGTTTTCACTTTTTTGATAGTTGACAGTTTGCAACTGACAATTCCAAGAAAGGAGGCGGCGGTTTATACGGTTAATAGAAACTTAGGGATAGATCTAGTAGATCTCTTCCTTTTACTAACAGCACTGTATGTGTCAAATTTGAGGTTAAACGATTCTGACGATGCGTTTTATGGGCAATTTTAGATGTGTATGCGCTAGGAATTATGGATAGTTGTACAGGTCATCACTTTTACTTTGTTGCTTTCATTGTTCTTAATTCATTACCTACTGTGTATGTAATGTCCATTTGGTTTAATGGTAGACACATAAAAGTAGTTTTTCTAGTAAGTAAACATGAAAGTAGGGTAACAATATTCCTATTATAGTTGTCGTTAGGGTTAGATGAACACTAGTCTAATGAAGAAAGAAAATACTTACGGACTGAAATCTTTTTTGTTAAACTCCAGTTCGTCTGCTGACAGTTGAGAGTAATAACACCATGAAAGTCTATCAGTGGAACAGCCAAGAAGAAGCTTTTCATCTTTTGATGGTGAGCAGAAAAAAATACATGAACTGAATACTTTGTTGATTGTACGATATATTAACCCTTTCACCACTAACGAGTGCCAATGATGAACTTATAAATTCTCATAACTTTTGTTCATGATATTTCTACGACTAGTTGTTGAGAATCTCGTAGTCCATCTTCCAATAATTGGTGGAAGATCAAACTTCAGATTCTCAGCACTGATCAGCTTATTTTTTGTTGTTACCTTAAGGAGAATTTAGATACAAACAATGCTGTAGGACTGAAAGCAACTCCTACAAAAAATTTTCTATTTCGTTTTCCTAGGCAGAATGTAGTGTGGGTAAGAGCTGGGCTTAGACTGGGATGATGGGTAAGGGCAGGGGATACACTGGGATTATGGGTAAGAGCCGGAGAATACTGGGGTTATGGGTTAGAGCTGGGGATACACTGGGGTTATTGGTAAGAGCAGGGGATACGTTGGGATTATGGGTAAGAGCCGGGGATACACTGGGATTATGGGTAAGAACCGTGGATACACTGGGATTATGGCTAAGAGCCGTGGATACACTGGGATTATGCCCAAGAGCCTGGGATACACTGGGATTATGGGTAAGTGCAGGGGATACACTGGGATTATGGGTAAGAGCCGTGGATACACTGGGATTATGGGTAAAAGCCTGGGATACACTGGGATTA
>JAOBAT010093415.1:0-27774 GCA_026413305.1 Hydrozoanthus tunicans | reverse complement strand
GATTATGGGTAAGAGCCGTGGATACACTGGGATTATGGGTAAAAGCCTGGGATACACTGGGATTATGGGTAAGAGCCTGGGATACACTGGGATTATGGCTAAGAGCCGTGGATACACTGGGATTATGGCTAAGAGCCTGGGATACACTGGGATTATGGGTAAGAGCAGGGGATACACTGGGATTATGGGTAAGAGCAGAGGATACACTGGGGTTATTGGTAAGGGCAGTGGATACTCTGGGATTTGTGGGTAAAAGCCGGGGATACACTGGGATTTGTGGGTAAAAGCCGGGGATACACTGGGACAGGGCGATACCAAGCTGAACGCTTCGTATAGCTTACCAATCAAGTATTTTGTTTCTTTTAGCCAAAAATTTATTGCTTTTAATTCAGCAGATTTATTAAAACATGTAAAAATCGCATTAGTCTAAATCATTTACTATGCAGTTAACCAGTAATTAAACTGCGTGCCTGTGTCAATATTTTTAATTTTGAATAAATTGTTTTATTGATAATGCTTCCTTGCTTACCAGAACACGACCGTTGCATATGCTGTAAATGCTGAGCCGGTTGCTGTAGCTGATCCAGTGGGAGGAAACCACACCATTTTAGCTGTGGCCACCCAAGGAACCAACCCATCGCAACTTATTCGACCTGTGCAACTTTCATCCGAGGCCGACTTTATCCCAAGGTTTGAATTTGTTGAGTTGAGAATTTCAGAACTTTTGTATATTTCACAAGTTTGTTACAATAGTAATACACGAAGGGTTGTATCATTTCTAGTTTGGTCATAGTTGCGATGTTCTCAAAGAATTATCCCCGTTGCGAGCCTGTGAAAAACGTTTGATCTTGCTTAAAAAGATTAACGTCTCGACGCACTTTCAGTACTTGTCGTAATTTTGCTGAACTATATGGGCTCCTGTCTAGTTAGCCCAGTTGGGAGGACGCGAGGGGGGCTCGATGCCGAACCTTCACTCAGGTCCTAAAACAACTGAGGCGAAGGTGTTGCCTTCACCCTAGTGTCTGCAAAACTGTTTTAGCTTTGCGTCTTCTCGGATAGGACGGTAAACCCCTGGCCTCAGAGTCTAACAATCGGGTTGTAACACCTGACGGATTTTCCTACTACCCAAAGGTAATGAAGACTATAAACTAAACTAGGTAGAGACTAGCAAGTGGATTGAATGAAATTATCCAGGACGAGATCAGCTCGATTGTTTCTCTATCAAGCACTTTCTTTTTCTGTAAAAGGCAACGGGCTGTTTACGCTTAAGAATATTTTGTAAATATCACAAATTTTTTCGATGTTTGTAGGAGAGGACAACTGATATTTGAAGATGGCGAAAAAGAATTGGAATTAGATCTGACAATATTGCCTGACACCACCCCCGAGAGGGACGAATCTTTCAAAGTCGTCCTTACCAATGTCTCAGGGAATGCTGTCCTAGGCCCAGGAAGGGAGCTGACAGTCTCTGTTCTCTCGAACGACAACGCGCATGGCAGAGTTGAATTCTCTTCTGACTCAATGAAAAAGGTATCTTTTTTGAAAAATTTGTTTGACAACATCAACGACGGAGTGGCAAAGGGGAGTTAACTTCTCAAAACACTACGTTTTATTTTTTGGTAAGAAACTACTATTTGTAAGGCTTAATGAGTGACATTTTGATCAGGGTAAACAAATAGTTAATTAAGTCTATAATCTATGAAATGAAAGCATCGGCGAGATAATTGTCAACAGGCTGTATGGAGATCACAATCTATGAATATAGGAAAATCAGGGGAACCTGGGATAAAAGCGTATTTTGAGTCTGTAAACAAACCAGTTGGCTATTTAGAATTATCAATAATTTTTAATCGCTGTAGCTTAGTAAGGTAGTAAAACTCAATCAAGTCAGTACTCTCCTGTGCGACAGAAATCCTTTAAAAACCTAAACGAACCCAGTGATGTTGAGATGTTCTAATGTTTTAGGTACAGTCCGAGCTTGATGAAGACAGTGTTGTCAGGTTCTCTGTTTTGAGAGAACAAGGCACATTTGGTCGCGTAGTAGCCGTTTGGAATGCAACGGGAAACTATACTGCAGGTGACATCTCCCCAACGTCAGGACAGGTCGTTTTCAGTGATGGGGTAGGGAGGGTTGACATTGCAGTCACTGTTCGAAAAGATGCGGTACCAGAGCTTGATGAATATGTGTACATCAGGTGAGTAAGTGTTTAGTCGCATTGTCTGGCCTAGTGTAAAATAAACTTAAACAACCACTTTAAATATGAAAAGATACGTCTCAAGATTTCAACATGTGACCAGAATCTGTTTTCTGAATTAGAGTTCAACCACCATTATCCAGTTCTTCCATAAGTCAAGGAGTCATCCAAAAAGCTGCGCGCACCATCCTCTGATAAGCCTAAAGTTAAAACAGAACGCTTTAAAAACTGTTTTATCAACATGCTAGTGTTTAAATACAACTTTGCAAGAAAGGAAATAGCTTTATCAATGACTTTAAGTCCTTGTAAATATCAGTTTTTTATACCAGTTTTAATAATCATTTGTTATGTATTTTTAACGAATGACATGAAAGACATATTACTTTATGGCATAAAATGTATTATTTATTGAGAACAAAAGGAGCAAGAAAATTCACGGAAATCTATTTCCTTTAAATCAGATGCAGCATTTTCACTAATCTCCAATCCGATTCCCAAATTTGCATTTTGTTTGCTGTTCAAGTAATCTTGCCTTGAGTAGCAGCGCCTCTTTCACTCCCAACCAACGTTGCTCCCGGAACCTTAGTGTGGCTAGCAATCCAGACTTTATGTGACTATAAATCCTTCGGTTGAAATGATGTAATCGATTTACAATCAGTAACAATTCCGTTACAAATGAATTTAGAAAGCACTTCGTTTCGTCGATTTATCTCCCAGTAACGTAAACACTTATTTTAAAGTCTACTGCAACTGACGGAGACGGGTTCATCCCAACCAAATCGTGGAGCTGTCCTAAACACTGATAAAGCAACTGCTCTGCTGATTATCCCCTCAAACGACGAACCCCACGGAGTCATCCAATGGCAAGAGACACTTGTGCTTTCTCAGGAGGATTTAGCTCAGCAGAAAAACATTTCTTTGGTAGTAAAGAGGCAGTTTGGGCTGATCGGTGGAGTTACTATCTCATACGAGACACTACAGGCTCGCAGAGTGACGAACGCGAATGAACAGATCGCCCAGCCTGGTGTTGACTATATTACCAAAAGGAGTGTGGTCCATATAGGCGAAGGAGAGAATTCAGCCAACATTAGCATTCGCATCTTACACGTATGTCTTGTATTTTTCGTTGAAGTTATGAGGGATGATTTAATTTTAGTTGGTGTAGGGCTAGAAAATGAAAGAATAAAAAAAAAAGCAAAAGGGAGGTAGAAGCATTAGTACCTGTAACACCGCTCCCTAGTCAAGGTTAGGTAAGTTAAATTTTTTTTTCGCAATGCACCTTGCAAGCTTGAGTCCTCAACTATCAACAGACTTAATCTGGTGTTATGATAGCTACCGCTGATAGGCTACCCAACAAAATCGTTAGAAAAGATTTCCAAACTAAACTCTGACTTCTATATAACTGAATAAAAACGAAAAATAAAGGTAAATGTTTTTTTTTTCATGTTTTGTAACAGGATAACTCTACCGAGAAAATTAAAATTTTCTATGTGAACCTTACAAGTGTTGCGTTAGATGTTGGTTCAAAGACTTCACCAACAGTGGTTAACTCACCACGAGTTTCACCGACCAAACGATTGGTAGAAATTGTCATTGCTGCCACCAACTTTACAAGCGGCGAGCTCAACTTCGACACAACACAACTCAATGTTTCTCTCAATGCAATCCTTGTCAAGGAGGGGCGTGGATCACTGAATCTCAGGGTTACTCGCAGTGGAAGTGCAATTGGAGATGTTGGGTTTCACTATGTTGTGACTCCATTCCCCCACGGCCACTATCCCCCAGCAAGTCCTGAGGACTACTCACCATCAAGTGGAACCGTGACATTAGCGAATGGTGTTACATCTGCTATTCTTACTATTAACATCACTGATGATGTCACACCAGAAACCTCGGAAGAGTTCTTTGTACACATGACGAAACCCGTAAATGGCACAAGGATTGGCTCCAAGAATAGAATTAATGTCATTATAGAGGCCAACGATGAACCATTTGGAAAGTTTGGGTAAGGATTTCTAGCATACTTTTTTTCTATAAATAAGGCTACCATGTTTTTACCGGCCTCTGGTGGAATTGTTGAAAATTGTTAGTTAAATGGTATATGTACAAAAAAATTACGATGCAATGGCATCTTGTGTGTTGTTTTTCAGTTCAGAGGCTGCGGTAAAAGAGAAATATGATAATCGGTTACGTGAGGCGAAGACGATGGTTGGGCTCTAATTTTGCAGGAGCAAATAAGATGTTGGGACAAGGACAATGACTTATTTTAGCTAAAATGTTTGCCTTGCAGACATATTTGCCAGAAGTAAAGATGGCACGATCGATTAGAGTGAGTATGCGTCCAGACCTGACTAATGATACGATCTTGTTTTTCTTTGTGCAGGTTCTTTAATGCTTCTACAAGTACCAACATTGTGAAGGAGGGGCACAAAATACGACTTTACGTTGTGAGAAAAATGGGCAATTTCGGAGTGGTAGCTGTTTACTGGAAAGTATCTCCCAGCTCTGGAAATGACATCAGTCCGTGGAACGGGTCCCTCGTCTTTGGAGAGGTAGTATTAACAAGTGTGTTAGTAAATATGGTTTGAAGCTGAGCACTTTCTTCATGAAACAAACTTCAATTTATACCTTCCGAGTTCTGTTTGAGACGTTATCATCATAACATAAACAAAAGTTACAAGGTAAAGCATAAGGCCTGTACTCTGGAGTCCCTGATAATTACACATATACAATTTTTTTGTGAGAAAAATATCCACTCTTTACACCTTTGTTCAGCGCAGTATGTTAAAATCTTTCGACATTTTCCACTATTGTGTCGGTCTGCCACTTTATTAGCAGTAACCCTAACAAACTAAAATAATTCATTTTCAACTGTTTACAGGTTCTTATCTGTGTGGGCATTTGCCTTACTCTTGCACAATGCAAGAGACATCGTTTTTGAAGTAGTAGCTGATAATTTTTTTACTGGACTTTTCCACACTGAACCGATTTATATTGTTATTGAATTTTTTAGAATATTCTACTCCATATATACTATTATTTTGCCCTTAACTATTATTAAATTTGGAAGATTTTCTCACTTTGTACCGTTATTTCATTGTACTTTTGTTCAGAACTTCAGAGTAGATAATACTTAAGAAACAGTCTTGTGTTTAAGTCCTGACTCATTGATTATTCGTCTCAATTCACTTTTAAGTCATTTGCGGCAAAGTGAAATTATCTTCTTCAGCACCACTGTCAGTATCGTTTCAAAAAATCATAATGTACAGAAATTAATGAGGTGAGATACTCACATTTCATTTCTGCTTGTTATTGTGTTGCGTACCAGGGTGTAAAATCCAGAAATATAGAGCTTAGTGCTGTAAACGATAGCCTTCCAGAGGGCCAAGAACAGTTCACTGTTGAACTTGTCAGTGCTACCAACGGTGGGACGTTAGACAGTAGCACGAGAACTGCCCGACTTTTCATCCCCGCGAATGACAATGCCATGGGGCTGATCAGTATCGCAACTGGCTCAAGGAACTTACTTGTAAAAGAATCGCAGCTGTTTTACCTGAAGTAAGTTGTAAAAACTTTGTATAACTCCATCTCGTACAGTTCAACCCTGACGTCGCTTAAAATGAAGCTGAAAAGTTTTGAATAAGAGCAGTTTTGGGTTCGGGTTGTGGACGTGATATGTAGTTGACGTATGAAGCAGGACAATGTACCGTACATTCTACCGCCGCCTGGTTGGCCCACTCAGTAAGGCGCTAGTCTGTCGTGCGGGAGTCCTGAGTTCGATTTCCTGCTGGACCTTACCTCAGGACCTTAAAACAACTGAGGAGAACGCTGTCTTTTCTTTTAACATGTTCAAACGGTTTGAAATTTTGATTTCTACTCTGATAAGGACGTTAAACCTTAGGACCTCGGAAACCTGTGATTGAGTTGTGAAGTCTGTTGGATTTTCCGACTACCAAAGATTGTGAAGATTGTAAATTAATTTGGTTTGGCTTTGGGCCAAGAGCAACGATAGGACTTAAATGAAAAAAACTATGCCATCGCGTAAGTGTGTAATGGTCTAGAATTAACATCTACTCGATGTTCTGTTTTGTCAGTATTCTCCGCCGGGTGGGAAGGTTCGGCCAAGCAACCGTTGGATGGAGCATCAAAAAGGATAATATTCCAAACACACAGGCGGCGAGGACCACTTTTAACGCCACTTCCGGTTCAGTTGTTTTCGCAGACGGTCAGGAAAAGCAGGCTGTTGTGTTAGAGGTTAGTGACGCATAAATTTGGAAATTGTGATGCAAATTGAATCCATCCAAATTGAAGACGTTCTACGAATGTTTACTGAGTTTTCCCTCTTGGCGTTAACTGAATAACAATTGAACGAATAAAAGTAGAAGATACTTAGCTGTTTGTCACATGTTTGATAAGTAATAGTCTGCAAAGTTTTGACCAAAATGAACTACAATCATAGACAAAATGGTTGAAACACTTAGATATAGACTGACGCCCCCTTTCCCCCTCCCCCTCCCATCCCCGTGCAGTGTTGTTTGCTTGTCGTTGGTGCTTAGACCAACATTGCAGTGGGGGAGTGGGGAGGGGCGGTTGATCAGTGCACGTTTACACCAATTTCTCCAAAATTGTCTGCAAGCAACAAGCTTGCAGTAATTAAGATAAAATCTGCCTTGTTCAAAAACCCAAAGTTTTACTACAATTACAACTGAAACTTCGTTAGATGCGTACTAATTCTTATTTGCATTACTCTAGCTACGTAAATGAAAGACATTGATTTAAGTTTGGTATTGGAAAGCATGGAAAGTAGTTGAACTTGATACAGCAATAATGAACGAACGAAGTTACTAAAACTTAATTCTTTTGCAAATCATCTTTCAGGTTTTGGAAGATAGCAGACCAGAAGAAAAAGAAGTTTACACGTTTGATATCACATCTGTAATAGATGCGGATCTAGACAAAGCGACCAAGTCCGCTGTGATAACGGTAGCAGCTAGCGATGACCCTTATGGAGTGCTGGAGTTCGATGCCCCACTCACGCGCAATGTGTCTGAAGGCGTTGGCAGCATTATGCTCACAGTTCTCCGCAGACGTGGAATCACTGGTCGTCTTGCCGTGAACTTTACTGTTGAGTCAACAACAGCTGCCTCAGGAAAGGATTACGAGCTACAAGGGAGCACAGGTTAGTACCTAAAGATTTTATTTGTTTTACATGAAGGTAAGTCGAATTAATGAAATCAAGCTTAAATTTTTATGGTAAAATATAGGTTATCAGTAATCGTCACAAAGAATGTGCTATTAGTTGATTCGCGTTTTGAGTGAAGCCGCAATTGATTTATAGACTGATTATCCGCGTCAGCAAACTTCAAAAGGGAGGCACAAAGTATTCTTCTTGCAAATTGCATGAACAGATTAGTGGTACTGCACAGTAGAAAAATCTTTGAACAATTCTTTCGCTAGTGCGAAACTTGGTTTGAGACCAATTATATTGCTTAATTGTTTTTTCTTAACAGAGTTGTTCTTCAACAATGATGAGGCCTCGAAGACTATTACAATTAGTATTCTTCAAGATACGGCGCCCGAATTATCAGAAACCATAATTGTTCGCCTTTTGGATGTGCGTTTGATTCCTACTCGAGCTATGAACTACAGTGTAGTAGACGGCATTCAGATCGATATTCCGCCTAGAATAGGAGCTCAGTCTGTTGTAAACATAACAATTGAGGAGAATGACAACGCTAGGGGAACCATTGAGTTTAAGGACACGACAAAGATTGCCAGCGAAAGAGACGGAGTGGTTGTACTGGACTTGGAACGAAAAGGTAAATTTATAAATAGTTGACTTATAAAAGGCTTTAAAAGCACATCCCTTTCCCCCATATCCTCCTCCTTCTGCTCATCATGATTCTTTTTCATCATCACTATTACCATAAAAACTTTGATTGAAAACGAATTGTAAAAAGTCATATCCGCGCTCTCATCCGATTCTTTGTGAATTTAGTGTTTTATATCATTGTTTTTATTATTACAAAAATTTTTGTTGCTACAATTAACTGTTTTCTTAAGGATGCTAGCAATTATTAAGATTGTGCTATGGGCTAGTGCAACGTCTCCACCCATATATTAGTTTTTGGTATCCTGTAGTTGTTGTTTCAATCGCATGGAAAACTCAACTGAAAATATTAAAATTGTTTAAAGATTAGTAACTGCAAAATGGAAAGCAGAGGACACAGCCTTTGATAAGAGCGGTTTTGATTCGTTCATTTATTAAGATAAGAGGCTATGTTTAAATATTTAAAACTGCGTTTTAATTTTTGCTCATCACTGGCTTATTCTCTCATCAGGGGGAACATTGCTACAAGTGGAAGTTACATTCCAAGTAAACAATGGTACTGCCCACTTGGGCCAGGACTTCAATGTTTCGGCGGGTCATGTAACTTTCTTGCCTGGACAGCAGCAAGCACAAATTACAATACCAATCTTAGATGACAGTATTCCAGAGCACCGTGAGACATTCACAGTTCGAATCTTGTCTACCACAAACGGGGCCACTATAGGGTCGAGGAGCAGTATTGTGGTTACCATAGAAACCAGTGATAACCCACAGGGATTGTTTGGCTTTGTAAATGAAACTTCTTTGATAGTAAACAATCCAAACGTCACCACGCAGTATTCGTTTGGCGTTGCGAGGGTTGGAGGAGCAGAGAATCAAATACAGGTTGGACACTCGTTTTGTTTTTTTCCTCTTTTTGTTCCTTTGATAAGGGTTGATGATAATTTAAACAGTAGTTCAGTTATTGAAGTTTTATAGGAAGAAAAAAATATTCAAGTTTATTCGAAAAGTTTCAGATACTTTACTTTTGAGAGCTTAAGAAAAGAGCGAAATTGCGGAGTCCAGAGTCCAGGAAAAGACACACTTTGTTTGGGAGTTAGTGTTCGCTTTTGGGGAAAGAAAATAGATTTGAAGCCGTTCGGAATTTTTTAAAGAATTCTGTAGTTTTGAAGTAGAGTATTTCTTTGCTTCCTCAAGCGAATGAATGTCAACTTTCAGTAGATGCAAAAAAAATCAATTTTTGACTTATTGACCAATCAGTAGTTACTGACCGATGGAATGATAAAAAAAAAATAAGAAGAGAGGGGTAGTATATGTCGGTAGTCGAATGGATTTCCAATTCTTATAAACAGTGGCTCAAACTAAGAGAGTCTTAGTTTGCCGTCTTGGGATATATAGTCTGCCTGTTAAACTAAATCTAAAAAATTAATGTGTAATACTTTTTGTAACATTTGCAGGATGAATTCGTAAGTATGGCATTCTTCAACGAGGAAAGGATTAACGCAATGATTTGTTAGCTCACGATTCGAACGAATTTCATCATAATACTTTCACGCTTTGCCGGTTCTTTGCACGTATCACAGAACAGATAACTAGCACTTAATCGAACCTGTAGAAACTCGAACTTCTTGCTAACTCGAAATGATGTCCTTTGTGTACTTTGTCCTCACCCACCTATCTACTGCATCATACGAAGGGTCGGCTATCGTGATGTAAAGCAGAAGGTTTAGTTGACAGACAAATACAAAGATTTAGCTGATAATTCTCTTGAATTTTTTGGAAAACCTTTTTGAAGTTTAGTCAGTATTTCTTAGTTTTAAGGAGCTGGTGTAATTAGCTGGATTTTGTGTTTGAATTTGAAAAAACCCCAAGCCTAGTTGTAAGTGCGATGCTTGTGGTAACTAGCTGGAGATTCAAAAGTCAGCAGTGTTGCACAGGCATGTTTATGATATAGAAACAGCCAGTAAAAAGGTTTTATGGCCAACTTGGCTGAACTGATTGTTTATTGTGTCCTGCTAGCTTTGTTTCAAAAGCATCGATATTGTTTTCGGTCAGCCGATACCCTTTTGCAAATATTTTAGCCAGATTGTTCAGTTAACACATCAAGTTGCAAATAGGATAGTCACTAGCCCCACTCTGTTTTTCCTTGCTATGCATTTCTTTTCTCTGTTACTGCATATAGTATACTACAAGCCGAAAGGTTTCCATGTTTAGAGCAAATGTAATATTGTTGGTTTCTTTATCCAAAGGTTGATTGGAGGTTAGTAAGACTTGCCCCTTCCAGTGGCTCTCTTTCGACTGATTTCCAAGGCAGTACCAGTGGTCGACTGACTTTCGGTGCTGGTGTCCAAACAACGCAGTATATAACAATAAGCCTTCTTCCATATATTGGTAAGTTCGCCAGCCTCTGATTTTCTTTGCTTTATCAATCTTTTTATCCTCCTTGTAGCAATCATTTCCTCTGTTAGCGCCCTTGCATCTTCTTGAGCTTCTTCCCTCTCCTACAGTTGCTTTCTCCCTCTCCTACAGTTGCTTTCTCCCTCTCCTACAGTTGCTTTCTCCCTCTCCTACAGTTCCTCTCAACCTCTCCTAGAGTAACAGTTCCTCTTTTTCTGGCTCTTTGAGTTCTTCTCTCCTCTTCTGCTTGAGTTCCTCTTTCTTAGTTCCTCTTCTTCCCTACAGTTCTTCTCCTCTTTCCCCCCCTCATCTCCTCTCTTCATATTTTCCATCATCCCTTTTTATCCTTGCACTTGGCAGACGTCTCAATAATCCCAGTTTTAGACACGATATGTTACTGTTCAATTCTTGCAGCTGAGGAGCCAGAGGAAAAGTTTACCCTCACCATATACCACGTGTCAAGCTCAGCGGACATCGCTGAAAAGCAGTCAAATGTTACGATCACTGTTCTGAAACGTGGTTTTCCCAACGGTGTTTTTGGCTTCAAGAGCACTCTCCCTCAGACTGTCAATGAACCAGACACTGGGAGAGAGATTTCACTGCAGTTCACCGTCCAGAGATCGCGTGGTGCACAAGGCACTGTTACTGTGAGTATGATTGAGATGGCAAAATAATTTTTTACATCTCTGTAAGCTTCTCCCATTCCTTTGCTAAGGCATTTTCTTTGTTTGTCCATTTCAATTTGGAAGTTGCCGTAGAAAATGCGGTGTTGGATTTTGCGAATATACTAACACTGTTGGCATCTGTAAGCCATTTTCATGATCATGGCTCGCTGGACTAAAACATTTTTCAGATCATTGGAGTAGTGAAATACTGAGGAAACGAATATGCGAAAAACTTAGATTGTGGGAATTCCAAAGTATTAAAGATTCTTATCAACGAAAATAGAATGGTACTTGTTCAGAATGGAAATAGAGAACTAAAAAAAGCCAGGACTTTACGAGCACCTTACGTTATTATGAAAGTTCTAAAACAGTTTTTGTCTCTTTTGTCATAACGTTCCCCGAAAGAAGCAACTTTTTGCTGTTTTTGAAGTTGAAAGAGCTTTTCACTTTTTGGCTTTTTCTGTGACTTAGATAGCTTGCCGCGTGAAACTTAGCTCTTCTTATTGATTTGGTCATTTCCGTCCTCTTTAGTTACGATTGATGCACCCAAACCATAACAAAACGATTTATAGCCAAAAGATATCTTCTTGCAGGCTACGTATTGACGCTTAGTTTGACAATCGTACTGATATGAAACGTATACCGTTTAAAAATATTTTAGCTCGAACAGTTTATCGCAAATTCTACAACCTGGTAAGAAATTACCCTAACATATTTTCCTGTTTCCTTGTTCTGATTGCTCAGATTGCTTTTTATTTTGTTTGAATAGGTTCACTGGAAGGTTACAGGGCACACTGATAATGGGGCTAAGGATATAAGGCCCCTTTCTGATATACTTGTCTTCACCCCTGGAGAACTCGAGAAGAATGTTGTGGTGTACGTGAAGGGAGATGATGTTCCTGAACTTGAGGAGACTTACACTGTTTCTCTGACGTCAGTCGATGGCGGAGGAGACCTAGATCTGGCTGCACAAAACGTCACCTTCACAATCAGGTTGAAAATCATCGGTTTTTCTTAACCCCTAAGTATTTGATTATCTAAGTTAAATCCTCTGGCGAGTGTAGTTATCCATTGAGGCTTACGTAAACGGAACTAAGCCTCTTTAGGTTAGCCCGCGTTGTTAATTCCGTTATTAAGTCTACTTGAGCAAGCTGGAAAACTGAGCCGGTTGAAGAACACCCTAACACATTGTTCTCTCCGTTAGCTCAACCTCAACATTTTCCCGAGTCATATCGCAACTTTGCCTTTCAAGTAGGAAAAATACAATCTTAAAACATTTTTTTCAATTCGTTTCCCTGTTAAAAGAATTTTTTTCTGAAAACACCTCGCTTATTCAATGCCCCAGACTTTTACAGTGGATGATGATCAAGGTTTACCAAAGTGCTATTGTACATTTTTAGTTTTGATTGTTGTGATTTTATTTTGAAGCGCAACAAGGAGTTTTAATAAATCCTTCACTTCATAGTGCGAATGACAATCCACATGGCGTTATTAGTCTGGCAACAGGAAGTGTTAAAGTGCGAGTAAACTCCGATATGTCACGCCAGCTCGAGTTCAAAGTGCAGCGTGACAAGGGAACCATTGGTAACGTCATCGTGACTTATCAAGTCACATACTCAAGCTGGTATCCAGGATCTCTGCAGCCAGCAACAATCCGAATCCTGAATGGAAACAGCGAGGTAATATTTTAGACTAATTTTGAGCTCAATGAAGGAATTATTCATAGTGAAGACTTTGACTAGTACAAAGACAAGCCACGTTTCAGTCTACACCAACGCCTAATGAAGACTAGCAGCAGCAAACGAAAGGTGGCGTCCACCTTATTAGGACCGAAATCGTGGGACAATCGATTAATCATCGTTCATAAAATTTAAGCTCTCTGAAAAGTAAAATGGTCGGCGGGTGCATAAACTCACAATTCCTTAACACATCTTTACGTTTTACAGTGTAACGGAAGAGTTATGCATACTTTTTAATAATTGGCAATTTTACATAATTTGCAGTCTGTTGCTAACTAAAAGCGCTGTTTAAGATGTACCTTTGTCGCAATTTAAATTTCTTATGACCTAATTTGATATCTATACTCTGTCGAGCGTATGTTTTGAACAGTCTTTGTTGAATAGTCCTTTTCAAGTTGCTGTCAAGCTGTTGAAGTTGTTTCGTTGATTCATCTATGACTTGATCGGTGATTCGAAAAAATCCGAATCTCTAATACCACGATTTTTTTTAGTTGATTAGGTGTATTTATCAATTCCCCTTTCTTTTTAGTACCTTAATGTAATACCGCTGTCCATGAGCGCCTTCTTGTCAGTAGGCTCACAGTTTACAGTTGCCTTGGCAGCTGCAAGTTATGATGGCAGTGGAGGTAAGTACAGACTGGAGATTGTCCAGAGAACTAAGTTTGTTTCTATTTAAAAAGCACTTTCTTGATTAACTTCCCACTGGCGTGTTCTGGTACAGAAACCATGAAAATTTAATTCAAGCTGGTTGCAATGTGAATTACAGTAGTTATTCACGTGCTAAATCGAAGAAGGCTTGCCTAAGAATGTTCGCTTTCTCATGAGTAAGAACAAATAAGAAAAGTTTACAATTTTACATATGCTTGCGAAGGTTGCGACATTCAGTTGATGCTCAGACGAAGGGCTAACGCTCGAAACGTCACCTTTTCCTATCATCTTACGGCGACGATTGTTCATTTATCACATAATTCTACAAGTTTATATCCACTTGCCAACGCATTCAATAGTTTTATTTTAAAAAAAATCACATACCCAATCTTTTAATCATTGTTTTCACTTTGTACTTTCTGCTACTGCGTTTAGTTTAACACTGTTGTTGGTGATTTAGAGTCCACAGACCCAGTCAGATTAGCCCCAAGTTCAACAAGTGTAAGCGCGGTCGTTCCAGAATCTGCGGCGAATGCTGTGTTTAAGATCACCGATTCCTCCAGATACGTTGGAGTAAACTCAGGTTTGCCCTTTATCTTGCATGCTTCAACAGTTGAAGTGATATTTGACCCAAACACCAAAAACTTTTAAAATCCTTCAAACATATCTCTTTCGTTTGTGTTAACTGAATCATACTTGTAAGTTAAATAAATCATTGTTAAGATTTAGAATATGATTACTCTTAGTATGAAAACGGCTCCGTTTGTGATTATTACGCGGTGCCGTGGCCGAGTGGTTAGTGTGTTCAACTCGTAATCCTAGGGTCGCGAATTTAAACCCTTTCAGACCACTGTTTTGTGTCCTTGAGCAAGACACTTCAACCGACCTGTTCCAGTCGACTCAGCAGCATAAATGAGTTCTAGCTAGTTGGGGGTTAACTCGTGGCGCACCAGTGTTCTGTCCAGGGGGATTTAAAGACTCAGTGATATGGCTTATGAAATGTTTGCATTATAGCAGTGACTATGATTTTTTGCAGAATCCAATTGTAGAACTAGCAACACTAATCAGCATTTTACTCTAGTCAACGCTTTAGTTTCTTTTGTTGATTGGGAACTTATTTTCTCCTGACCAGCGAACCATGTGCCGTTCATATCAGTTCACCGTGAAGGGATGTACGGCACAGCCACAGTAACATGGAGACAAGGTTACCCACCTGGCATGTTGCCGGCCGGGTACACAGCCGGGAGACTGCAACCAACTGTTGGGAGCCTGATTTTCAGCGCAGTTGAAAGAAACAAGACATTCTCAGTCACGGTATTACTCATTTGTAACTACACTGTTTGTATGTCGTCAAATGAAAAACTCACTTTATGGACGTGGTAAAGCTATGGAGTGGCCTTTGTATTTGTGCGTGGATTTTGTAGAAATGTCGAAAAGCATTTTTGTGCTAATTTGTTTTAAAACTAATGTTATTCCAGGCTTTGCCGGAAGCAGCACCCAACAAAAAACTTGTCTATGCGGTTTACCTGGAGTCTGCAACTTCTCGTTTTGCCGGCGGGGCGAATGTGACGAAGGCCAAAGATCATCGTCTTTCTATTATTGAGTACAGCGGTGTTGCAGTGTTGGCGCCTGCATCGCAAAACCTTGTTGCCACAGAAGGAAGCACGGTAGGACATTTTGTTTCAGCAGTAGTTTGAGTAACTGCAATAAAACAAAACTATGTAAGTCCAACTACGTGAGACATTTCAGGCAAAATACTATCTTATACCAATCTGTATAGCCGTAGAAAATAAAGCAGCAGCTTATTTGACAAAAAACGAAGAACTTGATGTAAAAAATTACCTTTAACTGGCGACAATTGTAGCCTTTAAAACAAATTTGAAAAACTTCGAATATTTGAGTTATCGGAGATAGAATTGAATTCTAGTTCGAGCGATCGCGAGGTTTGAGTTGTCGAGAGTTCGAGTAAGCGTGAGACGACTGTAGTTAAAATCTTAGTCATAACTCGATATTAATTTAACTGTTGATTTGAAAAAAGTTGTAATTAGTTATTATTATTATTAATTAAAAAGTTGTGTTACAGTAACAACCAATTCTCATTAGCTAGTTTAGTTTAAGTTTATCGACAATTAATATCTACACAACTCGCACAATAATAACAATCGGTAAGGAGAAAACGGGAACATATCAAACTACTCGAGATGAAAACAATTTTTCTAAACTGGTGTTCAGTTTAAAAGCATGGGTTCCAGTTGGATGATTATTGCAACACATCAATTGGAGGTTTGGGGCTAAAAGCAGTTTCATGCAACTGGACCTGTAAACCTCGTACGCTGCTTTCTTGCCCCAGGTGACACTAACCGTACTGCGCCGGCTAAGCGTATTGGGGTCGGTTCAAGTCACTTACTCCGCGCTTGGAAGATCCGTGCTGCTAGAGATGAGAAGTGGGCAGTTCAGTAAAACGTTCGCTGTTGAGATACCTAACAACAACATTCCTCAGAAGGACAGAGTCGTCTTCGTTAACATAACCGGGGTAACTGGAGGTGAGTACTGTAAAACTTCACCTGACAAAATCCCACAGTAGCACAGATGTATGTGACTAATATACTAACAAGGTATTCAGGGTAAAAAAAACTACAAACCCTTGTTCGCTTATTTGCGTTTGTGCATCTTGGATTTTTAATATAACTTCCGGAACTCGTGACTAATCAACCGTAACAAATTTGTTATTCAAAGTTTTGATTCTAGTTTTATACTTTAATAAAAAGTTAACACAGGGGCTTGTGACGAGTTTTGAGTTCTCGCATACACGGGCAGCTTTTTTTATAAGTGCTATTAATTAACTTTCCATCAGCATGTGTTTTGAACGAGCTTTCCCAGTTTCGAATAAAACATAGGAAGAACAAATTATATTTTGTTGTAATTTTACGGCTCCTGTTTCGAATAGTCAAGCGGTGCCATAATGTGATCAAGTCTGTAGGAGCGAGTCACATTAACTTGAAGCCCAGACGATTCGTTTATTAAACTTTTACAACAATCAAAGTAGGGCTTCCATGTAATGTACTTTGAGCACTTACGTACGTGGCATCGCATCGTGTTGCAGTCAATCACACACTTCGAACATAGCCCATGGTTACTTCGAATAGCAACATACAGGAACCATATGTGCTGTTTTAGCGCCTTTTGTTGAAATTGTTGCTAGTAAAACAGTATTCCTCGCCACCATCACAGCTACGTCGATAGCCATAGTAACTGATACTTCTGTCATCAGATCGCTCACCCAAGTTGGGTACACACCTGTTCTCGCGAGTCTCTTTGATAGTTATAGTAACTGATACTTCTGTCATTAGATCGCTCACCCAAACTGGGCACACACCTGGTCTCGCGAATCACAGTAAGGGACAATGATGACGCTAACGGAGTGCTCAGCATAACCGCGACAACTCCACTTGTCAAAGAAGATGCAACAAGTGGAAACACTCGTAAGGTAGATCTAGAAATCCAACGAACCAAAGGAACAATCGGTGATGTGAAAGTCTTGGTGAGAACTGTGGGTGGCGGAGAGCCTTCAGGCAGTCAGTCATTGTCACCTTCGCTAAGGAACGCTCTTGCAAACCGAAAGTCGTATGAGAAAGCGGTTGTTGGTCAGGACTACGAGCAGCTCGGAGTGAATGTTTCGTTTTCGGTACGTTTTTGAATGGGTTCAATTGTTTACGTAATATTTTGATTCTAGTTGCTTTTTAAAACACTTTGTCCATTAGTTACCTATTTCCTTATGTAGAAATTTTGTAGAGTTATATTTCTTAGTATGTCTACAATTATGTTGTTTGTCTATTTTTTGTAGGAGAGGTCGACATAACCTACATTCCTAATCTTTGTTTTTGCTTTCTTCCTAAACACCACCTTTTCTCAAATTATCACAATTTATAACACTGCGGTTTAAAGAATGCTTTCATAGAATATTGCTGTAGTTCGAAAATATGATGGGCGGCCCCAGTCAGAGCACTGTGTTGTGCCCTTGAACAAACGCCTTTACCCGACTTGTTCCAGTCGAATCAGCTGTATAAATGAATATCAGCTTCAGTTTAGGGCTAACAGGCGATGGATTGAAGTCGTTTGCTTAGGAAAACTCTCGGGATAAGTATCGTCTTAATGAGCCACACAGGCTGGAAATTGGAGGATTTAGTTACTTTTAATTTTGAAAGTAGGAACACATCACATATCATTTTCCTTTCTGAAGCCGTTTTTGAATGAAAAGTTTTGAAATTGTTTTTTAAGGAAGTACCAACAGAAATTTTAAAAAGAAATAAAGACGTTTATTGAAGCAGAGTACGCTACTATACTTCGTTAAAAACGATTCTTCTTTGTGAATGATGTTCTTACTGACTGTTTATTACAATGTAGAACCGGTACCCCGTATCTGGTGCCCAGACTGCAAGAGTACAACTCACTATTATAGACGACAGAATTCCAGAACCTTCTGAAAAGATCTTTGTGTACCTGAGTGCTCCGACAGGAGGCGCTCGATTGGCCACATCTGCCGACGGTCTTCAGGTAACCAAGTTTATATTGACTACTTAAAATGCGTAATACATGGCGTACTAGAAACCTGAAACGAAGATAGGAAGAAACTTACAGAAATCTTCAGTCAGAAAAGAAGCGAGTAAGTGTTAGCCTTGTTATTGACAGGAAGGCGACAAACAGGAAGGACAGAAGAGAAGATAAGACAGAATTACAAGCTGTACGAGCTATTGTGCTAAGGCTTATGTCCATCTTTAGTCCTGGACTTCTATAACAGTTGAAGGGAACGACAATTTCAACGGCGACGTCAGCTTTGGGGCTGCTTCACGAAATGTTAGCGTCGACGAGGACAACGCTCCATCAGGTTTGTTTCCACTTTTGTCTGAGACGTTTGTTGCATATTTGTTCTTTTATTAATGGCGTCCAGGAAATAGACTTATAGACTTTGAGAAAAAGACAAGATTTTCAAGTCCTCGTAACAGTTTTTGACTTCAAGACCTAGACCTTGCGTTCGTTTAGCAAGTTCATTTGTTTCCAACCCTATACTCTGTGTCATTGTTTTAGCTATGCCTTTTAAGAAATCACCTTGGCTCAATTTACAAGTGAGGCTAGCATCACTCGTTTTTGTTTTATCCAAAGTCAATTGGTAGAATCTTTATAATTACAACTTTGGTCTAATACTATCGACGTTTTCTCGATTTCCAGTGGAACTTACGGTGGAACGCAAATTCACAGTGGGCACTGGAGCTTCGTCTGGCTCAGTTACGGTAAGTAAGGATTTTCCACTGAACTTTCTCGAACTCATTTGATGTTATATCAGTCATTCTTGATATTACTCTTTTTGTTACTATGCCAAGGTTGTGTGGCGAGTTCAAGAAAAGAGTATGAGAAGCCAGTTAAAGAAATCTGAGGGTGAGGTGACAATGGCTGCCAGCGTCAATCAAGCTGTCGTTAAACTTGAACTTAACAATGATGATGTAAGTATTATCTTCTCTTTAAAACCTTTCATCATTATCGGTAGCAATATTAAAGTGTAAATGGTACAAAATTATAATTGAAACTTCATACAAACATTTTCGACTAAATCGTCTCCTTGAAGTAGACAAAAAACCCTTTCATAAACTTACATGCCAATGTAATATAGACTATCTATGCAACAAGTATTAACAAACGACTGGTACAATAATCAGAAACATTACTTTGTTGCGATGACACCTTTTCAAGCAACTCTTTAATTTCTTGTTGATTTAGGAACCCGAGTTTCAGAGTGTGTTCCACGTGGCCTTAGTTGAGTTGAAGAACAGTACCCAGGCCAAATTGGCACTCAACGGTACCGTAGCAACCATCCACGTAGTCCCTAGTGACTTCCCCTATGGACTGATCGGGTTTGCGCAGCCCTCCATGTAAGTAGTGACGGCTCATCAATAATCATAATCACGGGTTGAAAAAATTGTCGTGCATGCCGAACCGTCTTGACTGCTTAACAAAAAAATGTTTTTTTGAAGATGCATCGTACTTTTAAATAATAAAGTGGAAGATGCATCGTACTTTTTTAATAATAAAGTGATAGTAAGAACATTTAACAATAACTGTACTAGTACTAGTAAGAACGTAAAGATAGTAATATGTATTAACAGACATATTAATGATAATGACAAGAGTAAATCAGAATTTAAACTTTTTTCGATGTTCAAAGTTTCCTTGAAAGAATTAGTTGTCAATATCGAATCACTCACATTGACAACTCAATCGTTTCAGTTACACTGTCGTGAACAAGCAGTCCGCTACAGCTACACTGCAAATAGTACGCGAGAAAGGCATCACAACAGATACTACTGTTTCCTACGAGGTCCGTCAGTTGAGCTCAGAATCGTCTGTGTCCGGTGTACCCACCTTCAAGGCCTTGCAGGGACAGGATTATGTCAATCCGTCAATTACCTCGGTCCAGTTCCTTCGTGGGGTGGTGAGTGGTGGTCTTTTAACTAGTTTGTGTCACAACTTCTATCAAAACACTCTAAACTTTTTATCCGGGGCTTATTTTGGAACATGGCTTCTTTATGAAAAGACTAATGAGAACTTGGATTGGGAAAGATTGTTTGCTACGAAACGCATCTGCAAAATAACCAAAGAAGTGGGGCGTCTTCGTTCATTCTCCAGATAGTACACATGTATTGTTACATTTTAAGTCAATACTTAGGTAGTAAGAAAATTTCAAAACTTCATAAGTGCTTCTACAAAGATTTAGTGATAAGTCAAATTGAGGTCTTAGTGTTAACTTTTAATGAAATGCGTACAACTTGTGTCATGATTTTTGTGCTTCTGCTTTTCAAAACCTGTGTAGTTTTTTCAGTTTGAAAAGATCCAGGCCAAAAAATACTTTAAAATAGATACTAATACAGCCCGCGAAAATCCAGAAAAAGGAGATGTTTTCGATATTCCCTGTCAGAAGTACTAACCAGGAACTGTTTTTTAACATTTTGATACGACCCAACCTAGTTCCGAAGCCAAAGCACTGGCTTAGTTCCTCAACAAAAGCAAGTTTTCTGCATTTTAGATGTTAGTCTTGCATCATGTCCTTGAAATTTCTCAAAGGTTCTCGAAATGTTCCAGGCAAATCTGGAAGATAACTTTGGTTAGTTTAGGTCACGTCAGAAAGTGGGAATTTTGAAAGCTGGTGTAACCTTAGATTATCTTCACGGAGAAGGCGACTTGGTACTCTAACCACTACGAGATTAAACTTGTTATTTGTAACCGATCATCCATTTTGTCATTTCTTATAGAAATCTCGAACAATCACAGTCCAACTACTGCCTGAGTCATCGTCGAGCTCCTCGTATCCAAAAGCGTTCGACATTGTGTTGTTAAGAGCAACAAACAACGCGGCGTAAGTACAGTGGTTTTATTTAAATCAACTATAACTTATAGTTCTAAATATCTTCAAAGATACAGGGGGTAACCCCGTTATTACAATCAGTCAAATGCTTAATGAAGCCCACTCAGTTCACTTACCAAAGAAGGCCCGTTGACTCGACATATTAACGCAACCATCCCGTTGTCATCTTTTTGTTATCCGAATCATCACAAGAACTCCGTTAACTCGACCACCTCAAATGTCCGAATCAATGAAAGTGCCCCTCTTTATCTACCCGAGAACTCCGTTTACTCGACCACTTTGTTAACATTACCACCGCGTTACCACGAACATCTTTATGTTATCCGAATCAATAAAGAATTATGTCATTGGCATATTAACAATTTATAGTAGTTTGTATTGTTTCTATGTATGCTCCCGTTGAAATCTTACCACAGTAATTATTAACGCCATTATAAGTTGTTGTAAGAGTATTTAGTAAGCAATCTCAAACATTTTAGATCTGACCATCTTATTGTCTTCCAAACTTTATTCATCACCAACACAGCCCTTGTTTCTCTATGACGTGTTTTCATAACATCTAAACTTTAAAACGAGTGTTTCCCCTTAGATCATTTCTTTGTGTCTTTATGTCAATTTCTTTAAGGACCAACTGTAAAACAAAGGTGTTTGATTAGATTTTAGCAAAACTTGAACATATATCTGATCTCTTTCTCCACCAGGTTGAAACCATCGTACCAAAAGGCATCAGTTATCATATCCAATGACGAAGAGACTACGAAGTTTCTTCAGCTGCGCGCCACTGCAAAAAGACCAACACAGACAGATGATGAAATTAACCAGTTAGTAACGAGTTTACCCCCGGTAGCTTTCTCTTGAGAAAGAACCAGATTTCCTCTATTCGGCACTCGCTTTATCGTTTTTATCCTTTTAAATATGTTGCCAGTCTAGTTCGCGACAAAACTAAGACTTTCATGTAGCTAGAAAAATATGCTGATGTCATAAGTAGACTTCTTTTGACACCAGAACTGCTTTCTGCCAAGAAATATAGCACCCAACGTCTAACTTGTGTTTTAACCATTTTTGAGACTGTTAAACGAACAGAACAGGCTTTGAATTCTACTTTTTCTACTGACAGAAATCTTTAAAATTTTCAACTCCTACTTTATATTGTCCATGCCGTTTCGAATGCCTACAAACAGAAAACGTGTTATACCAGTAACAAACAAAGCGTTTTCATTTTACTCTCAGACGATTTCTACTCGGGTGTCAAGATTTTATTACCTTTGTTTCAGTTATTTAATACTGAAACACGAATAAATAGACACTGCAGGTTAATTATCAATTAGTCTAAGATGATTTCCTTCTCCCTTTGGAGTTTGCAGGCGATTTCCTGAAATCCCCATTATTAGTGGTCGTTTCGTCCTATTTTTGCCAAAAAGGAAAATAAATCAATTACAAATTTGTGAAAAGCTCTTGCCGGAGCTTATGTTGGTAAATAAAGGTGAACTTTTTTTAATTTCTTTTGTTTGCAGGTTGCTTGTGAACTTGACCAACATCATCAAGTCGCCACTCAATTCTGACCGTCTAACGCTTACTAAGAACATTATAGAGTTAGTTCTAGACGCGAAGGCCCGCAGACCAACACCAGACGGAAAGAAGTGAGTTGTTGATTAAATTGCGAAGCATTACGACATCTGCATTTTGGAAGTCGAGATAGAAATATCTTTGTAGCTACTCTTCATTTACTAAAACAATAATAATCACGTTAATAGTGATGATGATAATAATAGTAATAACAATAATAAAAATGATAACATTAAGTGGTGGTTTTTCTTGCTATTATTAACAACCAATTGCCAAAGAGGGGTTGGAGGACGAAAGTTATTTCAACTTGAGTTTTAATGGGAAGTTTGTTAGAGGGGACTTGAATGTGCTTTTTGGAAATTGTTTTTCAAAATTTGAAAGTTAGTGTCTGACTAATTATTGTTTTAAAGAATATATGAAAAATGAAGTCCGTAACTATTGAAAAACGAGTATGGCTCAAAGTTATGGCATGGTCACCGTGCTAACGTGGAATGTAACTGTTTTCATCTTTACTGCTTTGTTGTGTCTCTTTCTCCAGATTGCAGGCGATAACGAAGAAAACGATGATGGACATCTTTGACGAGCTGCTCAACCCGAGCAGGAGTGACACTAAGTATGCATCCAAACGGCACTTTCGATGCTTTTAACGTTATAAGTGATCTTCCGCTTCAATGAATTTTAAAACACTGGATAATCCAAAAGGAAGTCGCAAAACATAACTTACACAAGATGAGAGTCCGCGATCGCTTGTAACATAAATGACTTATACTAACTTATGAAGATAGAACTACTGTATCTTTGTTTTAAAACTCAATTTGTAAGTTTTTTTGCGATCAAATGAATGATCTGTGTAATTTCGTAACTGTTAAAATACAGCATACCCATTGAACTTGAAGACTGTGGTTTCTGTTCAAAACGTATGGTCGCCATGGTGGTGCAGTCGCTGACCAAAGTACGAGGCGTGGTTGCAGTAACTTGTTAGCTGGCCAATAAAGTAAATAACTGAAGCGTTATTGCTAATGATTTTCTAAAACTACTTGGACAATATTTATAGGGGAAAGGATGAATTGTCGCCGGTGTTTGAGAAGTTTGTGTTCTCTCTGGTAAACGGCCTTCCATGTGGTGCAAACCCCGGTGAGAAGTTGGTAGGCAAGTATGCGGCAGTGGAGGCGTTTAGGAAAGAATACAAAGACTTAAACGGTCTCAAGATCAAGGCAGCGTAAGTTGGTTTCGTTAGATTGCGTTTTCCAGTAGAAATGTAGACGTGATTATAAAGATAGTACCAGGAGAATATAAACTCAGTTGTTTGAACTCACTTCAGTATTAGTTTACTTTTAAACCAGTTTTGGTTTCCACATGACGAGCTTTGCTTTTCGCCATACCTTGCATCATTTTGATACAATATAGTTTGTACCTTTCTTAGAAGTATTTATCTGGCTAGTTCAATTAACCTACTCCGAGAACCAAAGGGTCATAGTAGAAATCAGCTCTTGGATGATTGTTTTACATCTTGAAGCCTGAAGCAGTACAGTGGAGTCCGATCATACAGCATTTTCTATTATTTGTGTGGCCCGAGCTAACGAAGACCACCGTTTTTTGTTTTACTTTACAACCCCGATATTACGATCACGCCATTAGTACGACCTCTTTCAATGGCACGACGTTAGACAGGTTCCACTGTACTCATGAGCCACTTTTCTACTATTTTACTAGCCAAATGTAACTGAATCTATTCAAAAACTGTTTTCTGGAACTCTTTTGGATGTGCTTGTATTTTATAATTGTATCATTTCAACCCGTAGGTCAAGCAAGGATTACTTCCAATATCCCAAAGACCTGTTTGTAGTGAGTGAGGGCCAAACCGCGGGGAGCAGCAAAGACGTAAGTGAACAACCACATTGTTCGTTAGTTGTTACTGCTGAACGTGCAGTAGTTAAAAAAAATCATTCTAAATGTCGATGTTGCTGTTGGTTTCTTTGCAATTGTCGTTGTCGTTATTCGTGACATCATTAGCTTAGTCAGTTCACTGCTGCCAAGTTGCCCTCGTTGTCAAATCCATTGTACATGTCGGTATTGTGGTCTCTTTTCTGTTGTCGTTGTCGTTATTGGTGACATGATCTTCGCCTTAGTCAACGTGGTTGCCGATACCAACAAGTTAGCCACTGATGCTAGCCACGTCGCTCTTACTGACTGAGTTAACACATCCGTCGTTGTGGGTTTTTTGTCATTAATAGTAATAAAAGTTGTTGTTTCCACAGTGCCAGGATATCCACTTCATAGACTACAAGGTGTCCCACTGGTTTAACAAACCCAAGGTCAACCCCCCAGTGAGAGGCAAAGTGCTGTCGACGTCTCTGAACGAGACGGCAGCCATGAAGAGCCCAATGAGCCCGGTGACGTATCGAGTTTATCTCGACAACAAGAGGGTCACACCGAAGGGTGCTAGGTGGGTCACGTGACTTTGCGTCTTTTCTGATGTTTATTGTAGATGTGAACACAGCGATATGTCATATAATTTATTTTTCTTAAAATGGGTATGTTGCTTCATATAAAGAACTCACACTTTGATCAAAAATGTTCTTTTTCAAGATTTTTGATAGCTTTGCATTCATGGAACACTCCTCATCATTTCTTTACGTTTTTTCTGAATTGGTTCACATTTGTTTTTTCTCGGAGCTAACTTAGAAAAAGAAGAAGTCAAAGAGACTACAAATTACATAAAAACTCTTATTCATACACGTTTTGAGTGTTTTATAGCTAACAGTCATTGATCAGGAGCTAAATTCTGATTTGTGTTTCTTAGTTGTGTGTACTGGGATGTGAGCAAAGGCGACTGGTCAACTGCTGGCTGTGAAGTCAAAGTAAGTCATAACAATTATGTTTGTTACTCAAAATTGTAATTGTCGTAAACCATTTAATATCATTGTATAGGCTTTATCTTCAGCTTTATAACAATTTTGGTTTACAAACTTTTGTTTAGTTCGTAAAATGTGAAATTGATTCTTTGGACACAAAGGGGGACAAATATTGTCGTTGTTACACTTTGGTTCTTAGTTCGTAGTTTTTCTCTTGATTATTGTGTTACAGGGCATTTCTATTCTTAAGTCTGTAAGAAACCTCATTTTAGCCTTTTTCTATTTTCCTTTGTATGTACGATGTTCTTATACAAACGTGTAGATTGGCTATTTGCGGATCAGTCTGTAACGAACAACCGTAAATATATGATTATTGGTATCGTAAAATAGTTAAAGTTGAAGTTAAAGTTAGGCGTCGTTTATGTAACAGGTTGGCCCTTTTTTAGCAAAATGCCTGATCGCTTAGTAATTTATTTACTTCGTAAAGTAATGAAAAACTTTGTTGTGATGTTGCAGTACGACGAAAGCGACTTCGTGGAGTGTCAGTGTAACCACATGTCTAGTTTTGCCATACAAGCACAAACTGACGACCGCGCGGGGTATAGTAACTATTTCTACGCTGCCTGTGGAGTGTGCATGGTAAGTCCTGGATTGGCCAATCAATAGGTCACGTGACTCGTCGTGCTCTTGTAGTGATCACTGATCATTGAAAGGTTTTTACAACAGCAATAACGAAAAGGTGCTAATAGAAATATTTATTTGTTTGTAATGTCTGACTTTATTTATTTACTTATATTCCGTATCATACTAACAAGAACTGTCTGCTTCTTTCTTTGTCTAAAAGAACCCGTCTAAAGTGTACAGATTATCATAGACGTAAACAACGTTCAATTTTTGACGCCTGGCTAAATCATCTGCTCCTGTTTATAACGATTGTATGTTTCTATCATTCCGCAGGCTGCATTTGCACTTGCTCTGTTGGCGCATCACGCATGCGCTGTGGAGAACTCCTTTGTAGCCAAGCTTTTAATGCACATGTTCTTCGCTGGCCTCTTGGCACACGTAAGAATATTCCCAGATATTAATACTTTAAAAAAGATAAATGTCTGTCAAACAGAGGTCAAGTTGGCTTAAATCCTTTGCTTAGAAGTAGCTAGAACAACGTTATTTTTACTTAAGCTCTCCCCCTCCCTTATGTACATATAGCATGTTACGTCTGGTGTGGTTCAGTGTGTGTTTTGGTTGAAACATAGTGTTTGCTAGTTTTTCTATTGCGTTGTTCTCTCATTTGTAGCTTATGTTGTTTAAATGGCACTACACCTGTTTGGTGTTCACTTGTTACATTCTACTATCATGAGCCTATTCCACTCTGTTCCCGCTGTGCAGATAATGCTGATCGTGGGCGCGTTTACTAGTCCCTCTCTCGTACAGCAAGGAGAGCTGGCCCGCTGTTCCGTGTTAGGAATGTTTTTGCACTACTTCTTCCTGTGTCAGTTCTCGTGGATGTTCATACAGGTAAGCTGCCGTCAAGAAGTGTCCTGCTGTTGTTTTGGAATGGGTATACTAATAATTGGTGAAATGACTGTCATTTTTTCCCTTGCTAACGATTGGCTAACTGTATTGGTTTGCTGTATATGCTCAAAGCTTAAACGTACTAATGATGCCGAGGCCGTTTCTATGTCAGCTCGTTATTATTTTTCATTGGGTAAATTTACTGTTTTCAGGGAGACATCTGTAATTTACTGACTGTAGCTACTATGTTTCTTAAGCCAAAATGCCATTCAAAATAGCCTTTAAAAGAACTTGAAAAATACTAACTTCTTCACTAAAGGTAAGTCACTTCAAGAAAGAAACGTCAAGGTGATTGTTCGCTTCCAGTCCAGTGTAACTCCTGAACATATGTCGTTTACAGAAACTATTTTGCCATTTATCTTGTAATAAATATAGATTACAGAGAATGTTATTCATAACCGTATCTTTGTATTATACTTAAATGCACCTATGTGTAAGTGCGAGATAAAAAACATTGTTCTTAGAAGTTTTCACGACAATCTTGTTGTACTTCAGGGTTGGAACCTTTGGCGCATTTTAGTCCTCAACGATGAGCACACCAACCGAAAGTATATTCTCTTCTTTATCCTGGGATGGGGTGAGTGGTGCACGACATCCGTTAATTTTTAATGCGCTCAGACTTGTGTAAAACTTAGTACTTTGTCTTTGACCCCTTTAAGTATAAATTCTAAACAGCAGTAAGTAAACGATATGGTTGTTTTGAACTGAAACTGTTTAGGCTGTACCGAATCAGTATTCCTTCATTTGTTAGTAATCATCACCATTATCATCCTCATTATGGTCTTTCTCGTCATTACCATCATCTTTGTCATCATTACCATGCATTATCATCATCTTTGTCATCATCACCATGCATTATCATCATCTTTGTCATCACCACCATGCATTATAAT